>CM038725.1:5880088-5907588 GCA_021613375.1 Megaleporinus macrocephalus | reverse complement strand
CCATCACACTGATCACTGTAATGGTCAGAGTTAATCACTGTACTAGTCAGAGTTGATCACTGTAATGGTCAGGATTGATCACTGTAATGGTGAGAGTTGATCACTGTAATAGTCAGAGTTGATCACTGTAATGGTCAGAGTTGATCACTGTAATGGTCAGAGTTGATCACTGTAATGGTCAGGCTTGATCACTGTAATGGTCAGGATTGATCACTGTAATGGTCAGAGTTGATCACTGTAATGGTCAGAGTTGATCACTGTAATGGTCAGGATTGATCACTGTAATGGTGAGAGTTGATCACTGTAATAGTCAGGATTGATCACTGTAATGGTCAGAGTTGATCACTGTAATGGTCAGGCTTGATCACTGTAATGGTGAGAGTTGATCACTGTAATAGTCAGGATTGATCAATGTAATGGTCAGAGTTGATCACTGTAATAGTCAGGATTGATCACTGTAATGGTCAGAGTTGATCACTGTAATGGTCAGAGTTGATCACTGTAATGGTCAGGCTTGATCACTGTAATGGTGAGAGTTGATCACTGTAATAGTCAGGATTGATCAATGTAATGGTCAGAGTTGATCACTGTAATAGTCAGGATTGATCACTGTAATGGTCAGAGTTGATCACTGTAATGGTCAGGATTGATCACTGTAATGGTCAGAGTTGATCACTGTAATGGTCAGGATTGATCACTGTAATGGTGAGAGTTGATCACTGTAATAGTCAGGATTGATCAATGTAATGGTCAGAGTTGATCACTGTAATAGTCAGGATTGATCACTGTAATGGTGAGAGTTGATCACTGTAATAGTCAGAGTTGATCACTGTAATGGTGAGAGTTGATCACTGTAATGGTGAGAGTTGATCACTGTAATGGTGAGAGTTGATCACTGTAATAGTCAGGATTGATCAATGTAATGGTCAGAGTTGATCACTGTAATAGTCAGGATTGATCACTGACTTATAATCTCAAAAAAAGTCCTCATTTAAACCAGTGAGTCCCGGTTTTATAGTAAAAGGTTAATCTGTTTCTGTGTTTGGTGAAAACAGGCTTTCATGCAAACAAGTATGTGAGCCAAACATGTGCTAACACTGCGCTGGTCATATGTTAATTAGGAAGTTACGCCTCTGTGTATTTGTATGGAAGTTCTTAGTAGATAAGCCGCTACACTGGCCACCCCCACCAGCACACGGGGTCAGTAAACAGTCAGTAGTTAGCGCCTCTGTTTGGGAGTCTGCCCTCAGGCTACTGTTCTGTTGTAAGATTAACAAAGTCTTGCTTCAGTATCGGCAGCTGCAGTGACTCAGAGCCATTATGTAAAAACACAAAGACAAAGAATGACACAAGAAAATCTGATATTTCCTTCAGAAATTGACTAACTTTAAAAAAAAAAAGTAACTTATAATATTAATGAAATATTGTGTTAACACTCTGTCTAATTATGTTTGCACAGCTGGACATGCCAAAGGAGCACATCCTCGCCAACATGCAGGCTATTGCTCGGGACGTGGCCTCCCACAAACCAGCAGAGTTTGGTGAGTGTCTTTCTGCTGTGTAGCACTTCTTAGCATAGATTTAAAGTTTAATATGACCCAGAGTTTCACAAAGCCTCCAGAACTGAGACCATGTGAAAGACATTAACAGGCATTTCTTGTTATTGCATTAAAATAAATGGGATTTGTATCAGTTTGGCTAGTATTCAATATTGGTTTATTTAAAAATATTAATTTATTTTATTAGAAATCTATTATAAATTTCACAAATGTGATGTTGTGCAGCATAAGAATGACTGGTTACTTTAATCGGCTTATAATTTAGAAATTTCAGTACTTGAAATTTAATTCTTTGGTTAATTAAGTTTGTTAATTACCGATGAAACTTTGAGCTGCCAATGGTATGAACATAGCTCTATAAATAAAGATTATTATTATTTTTATTATTTAAAAAAAATAAAAGTAGGTGATTTTTTTTTCTCTTTAAAAATAAGATATAATTTATTATGTAACCCCTGTTAGTTTCTCTACCATTTACTCACCTGTCCCTTCAGTTTATATCTGGGCACTTGGCTATAAAAACAGTTTGATTTCAATTTATTATATTATAAGAACCATCTCATTTACATATATCTGCATATTCAGTCTACTACAGTTTAGCCCCATCCGTTCATGCTGGTTATGCTGCCTTCGTGTGGGAAATATATATAAGATGTATAAGATGAGTGCACAAGGACGCCACCACAGTGTTGTATATACTGGTGGGTAACTTGGATAATCCTTTGGGCCCCAAGTTTCTGAGTGTGTCCACAAAAAACCAACGATAGTCGCTGATACTGGTTTTGTAAACTGGTTGTATTTCAGTTATTCAGCAGCCACGTAGCCAACTCTGCAGACCAAAGTCATCCACACATGAAAAGTACAGACATAAACAGATGTGATGTGATGATTCTATCAGTTTATCATTCTGCTGCAGTAATGCAACATAAGCATTAATGAAAGGAGAACAAATATAAAAAGAAGGAGCTTCATTTGGAGCGTGTCTCTCTTGTTTCAGACAGAAATCACTTAAACACAAACCCAGTCTTAATTACAAACTTCAAGATCATACTTAGGAACATGTGAAGATAACCTGAAGGTAGTGATATATAGAGCAGGGGTCACTAATAGACGAACCAAGGTCAGGGTCCAGACCCAGTTGTTGTCCAATGCGGACCCAAACCGATAAATAGAGATGGAAAGATTGATCGGCTATGTATCGGAATCGGCCGATTTTTAATCAAAATATCAGATATTTCTCCAAGTTAGCCGATCCCGAGAGCCGATCAATGGTGTTGAACAAATGAGCCTAACTTCTGTATTTCCAGCTAGCGTTTCATCCAGGGAGAGGAGAACCCCCTCCGACCAGCTCCCTGCAATTCCTATCTGAACCACTAGGTGCAAACACATACCCTTTCATTTTCAACACACTGACTAAAGCCTTGCGTTTTCCTTTGCGTTGCGTCCGTCTGGCAGCTTGTTGCCGTATGTGAAGCAGACTCATCCAGAGCGTTTTAAAATCTGTACTAATCTGATACAGCACTGCACACAGCTGAATACAGTGAGTATCAGTAAACAGCAGAGCTAGAACACACAGCTAACACAAAACAAACAACCCAGAACACCATACAGACCAGATCTGACCGGTACGAACAGAACAGCAGTAACAATTCAATATTCTACATTTAATGATTACAGTTTTAGTTTAAAATAAGAGTCTGCGTTTAATGAATGTAGTTTTTACTGTATTTATTTAATTAACTTTTTTAGTTTTAAATTAAGGGTCTGAATGTAATGGTTGCAGTATTAGGGATATTAGTTTGATTTATTTTGTTTATTTACTGATAATTTAGTTAAAAATATTATGCTGTTTCATATGAGCTGGTTAAAAATGGTAATAAACCAGTTTAGACCATGTTTCATGACTTGCTTGCGCTAATAACTACATGTAGCCCTGCCGTGGCATATAGCCCCGCCCTCGATCAGTATCAGCTATCGACCGATTGCGTTGAAAGATGATCAGAATCGGCCTCAAAAACGCTGATCGGTCCATCTCTACTGATAAACTATTGAGAATGATTTAATAAAGGCAGAACTTTTTTTCTTGTCTTTACGGTACACGGACTTTGCAGTGCAGTAAACTCACAGACCAATCACGGGCGCTGTAAGATTATCAAAGGCGCTCCTCAGCCAATCAGATCTGTGCAGATTTGAGTCAGAGAAAGGCTGGCGTTCTAAAAAGTTTTATTTACTGCCTCTATAAATAAACACTTTAAGATTCTCTTTCTTTCGAAAGCGTTCTGTTTATTTAATGTAGCTCTTGTTTTTATTGAAGTGAGTAAAAAGTTTTATTAGAAGTTTATAAATAATTAATTCAGTTCAGCATTTAAACAGTAAATATACTGAAATATACTGAATGGTATGTGTGATGTGTTGGTGTTTCAGTAGTTGATGGTATAAGATGCTGATACTAGACTACTTCAGTAAACAGGATACACCACTGAATCAGAACACACGTTAGAGATAATGATGGTCTGGACCTTGGCCTGAGGAGATCTCCTCTAACTGGACTGTACTGATATAGAGTATAGGACAGCCAATCAGAACAGAGCTCTCTTACATGTATCAGTGTAGCTGTTTAATATTAGAGGATAATTAGAGGTTTAAAGTAGTCAATTATAGTTTAAATATGGATTAAGTGGCTAATTTAAGTGTCGTAGTGTGCGGACCCTTAAATACACAAAGCTACGACTGTGAGATGATCTTGTACATGGTGGTTATGAAATTATCTTCTTGTGTGTGTTTCTTATTTAGGCCCGCTGATTGAAAGGGCCATCACCAGCAGCAAGACGAGCGAGGGCCTGCGCATCAAATTTGACACGCTATTGCCACAGGAGGTGAAGGAGGAGGCCTGAGCGTATAAAATAAACTGTATAATGTGTAATTACACACTGTGTAATGAGTTGTATTGTAATAAACCATCTTAAATATGTAATACTTGCTGATATGGGTTGTTATAAAAAAAGAGTATTGGTAATCACACACGAAGGACATTAATAATATTATTATTTACCTACAATCTAGTTCTAGTCACCAGAACATCAACCAGATTATCAGATTTACTGACCATATAGGAGCACTTTGTAGTTCTACACTTACAGACTGTAGTTCATCTATTTTCCGAATACCTTTTACTATCTTTTTCATTGGTCAGGACCCCCACAGGACCCCCAGAGGACCATCAAAGAGCATGTATTATTTGGATGGTGGGTCATTCTCAGCACTGCAGTGACACTGACGTGGTGGTGGTGGTGTATAAGTGTGTGTTGTAATGGTGTGTTAAACACTGTGTCCACTCACTGTCCACTCTACTAGACACTCCTACTACTTGCTGGTCCACCTTGTAGATGTAAAGTCAGAGACAGTAGCTCATCTGCTGCTGCACAGTTTGTGCTCCTCTAGTTCTTCATCAGTGGACACAGGACGCCGCCCACAGGACACTGCTGTCTGGATAGTTTTGGTTGGTGGACGATTCTCAGTCCAGCAGTGACGCTGAGGAGGTGTTTAAACACTCCAGCAGCAGCACTGCTGTGTCTGATCCACTCACACCAGCACAACACACACTAACACACCACCACGAACCCTGGTTAAAAGTTAAAGCTGTCCTCCAGACTGTTCTAAATTTACCCCAATGGTACATATGACAGTCATCTGTGCACTGCACTACCCCACTGAAGGGCATAGTAATGACATTCTTTCTTCCAGGGGAAATTCCACCAATATTTCAAAATTTATAATTTAGTCTTTAATAAGTTAACAGATGTATTTGGAGCAGTTTAGTCTAAAACCTTTCATCATGGTGAAATGGGTACAGTGGTAATGATGGGAACCAGTGGCCACCTTTACTGTTTTCCCCACATCCGGGAGAGTCACGGTGTGGAGAAGCCCCAAAGAAGCGTACCACCCAGACTGCTGCATGCCCAGAGTGAAGCATGGGGGTGGATCAGTGATGGTTTGGGCTGCCATATCATGGCATTTCCTTACCCCAGTACTTGTGCTAGATGGGCGCGTCACTGCCAAGGACCATGTGCATCCAATGGTTCAAACATTGTATCCTGACGGCAGTGCCGTGTACCAGGATGACAATGCACCAATACACACAGCAGGACTGGAGAAAGATGGTTTGATGAACATGAAAGTGAAGTTGAACATCTCCCATCGCCTGCACGGTCACCAGATCTAAATATTATTGAGCCACTTTGGGGTGTTTTGGAGGAGCAAGTCAGGAAACGTTTTCCTCCACCAGCATCACGTAGTGACCTGACCACTGTCCTGCAAGAAGAATGTCTTAAAGTGGACTCTCTGACCACTGTGCAGGACTTGTATATGTCATTCCCAAGACGAACTGACGCTGTATTGGCCGCAAAAGAAGCCCTACACCATACTAATACATTACTGTGGTCTAAAACCAGGTGTTTCATTTTCATTGACCAACCCCTGTATGTGTGTGTGTGTGTGTATATATATATATATATATATATATATATATATATATATATATATATATATATATATATATATACACACACACTATCCCCAACTGCTAGTCAACCCGTACACGTCTTCTGTGCAAGGTTTTCTGTGAGTACTGTTTGGCATATTAACACCCTGCATGTATCCCTCCACCATGACTGGCTTCAGATAATGAATGACGTTTACATCTGAACTGGTTAATTATGTAGAATTTTTTAAATTTCTATGGAGTTTCCCTTTATTGAAACAGTACAGACAACACATTATACTACAAATTCCTTTGCCCTCTTTTTTAAAACCAAGTTAATGTCACCGTGTTCATGTCCTGCTCATCTCATTCTAATTCCCAAATTTTAGAATTCAGGCAAAAACCTAAAATTGATATTAACTGAAAGACTCATTTCAGAAGAAATATCTGAGAATCTAAAGCACTAATATGAACTCAGCCTTTCAGTATTGATGTTTCTATACACCAGTTTTATCCAGTGTACCAGGACTATGGACTATGACAGCCATATATTCGACCACCAGATGGCAGTATTGCTCTCCTGAATGAAACAGCTCACCTGAACAATGCAAGACTATTACAGACAGACAAAAAATCAATGGAGCTAAATTGTGACTTTATCCTAAACAGCCCCTACGACTGGATTTCACGCTTTCAGCACTGAACCTGTATTGCTTTCTAAATAAGAAAACATTTCATTTTTACACCTGTTGGTAGATTTGAGTCTAAAACATCTAGGCTTTGTTCAGTGAGTTGGGAGAAAAGAGAAGTGGAACAGATTTAGACAGCTTTTTAAATGAGGCAGATGTTCGAATGACAAAATCTGCATTTTACAAAAAACTTGGATGGTTGAGCATAAACAACAAATAGATGGGTGCAGGTTGGTATGCTTGGGGATTACTGTTTGGGGATCTGCCTTAAAAGAGTACATGCAGTTTGGTGGCTCTAGGTCAAATGAAACTATGAGGTTTGGGTATGACTAAAAATGAATTGGACCCTAAGGGGGGTGGGTCTGCCCTGAGTCAGTGTATGTGAAATGGTGTTAGTTGAGCAGAAGTTCAGTAGATTGGCGAACACTTTTCCATCTTATTCATTTTCTGGGGGAAGAATTATTCATTCTACACAAGCCTGAATCTCACAATCGGACCTGACAATCTGGAGTTGGGATGGTGTTGATATATTTCAAAAACTATGGGACGAGTTATGTGGTGAAGATCTGGCAGAAAGCAAACAGCTAATAACACTATAGACTACAAGAAGGCTTAGACCAGCATATCACAACAGTGTTTCCAAACTCTACCTGCACTGTCCTTCCCTATTTACCTTGCTTTTATACACCCACCTGAAAGCAGTAAGGTCTGTGAATGAGCTGATTTTGGATCAGCTCGTTCACAGACCAACACTGAAGTATTGCATGGCATTGGTCCTCCGGCATCAGGGCTGGGAAACAGTGGAAACAGTGGGAAACAGCCACTTCCGAATAGTTCACAGTGGCAGTGATAGGAACCAGGCGTCTTTGAGATGTTTAACATCTCCAGAAGCTCTATCACTGCCAAAGTTCTTTCAACTGTGGTCCAGAACTTTCTATTTATCATTCATTCATGATAAAGAGGTGGTCTATGCTGGTTTGTGCTGGGTTAGCTGACCACCCAAGCATGATCATTCTGGTTGACCAGCATACCAGCATCAAAACACAACAATGCTGGTTATTTTGAAAGTTATCAGCCTTCACTGCTGCTGGGCAGCTTACCAGCCTCCAAAACACCTTGATTGCTGCTGTCAGAACAAAACCTAGTCTTCAAAATGATAACTTCACAGGAGAAGGCAAAGACATACTTAACTTTTAATGTAAGTCAGTGGAACCAGACTTGTATCCAAGTCAGTTCTGGCAGTTTTTTCAGGTCTGTTTCCAATAATAAAATCCTGACACAATGTAAAGGGCAACATGCATTTGTAAATTAGTTCAAATTAACAAAAATTAAGATGTAAGGTTTGTTTAAGCACCAGCGTACATTTGTCAGCTTTATTATAAAAACTCATAGAGTCACTGGCAGGCTTGGATAGCAAAGTTTTTCACCACAAGTGATAGTTTTACGTTGGACTGCTTTTAGGGACTTAGATAACAACACCAGGCAAATGGAATTAATTTTTGAAAGTAAAAACTAATATTTACAGCCATTTTATCCTCAGATAATCTTAACTGAAGTCTATTTTCACAACCAAAATGCTTGTAATTCACTGGTAGGTTTAGTTAGTGAAGTTCTTCAGCACCACCACTCTGAGGGACTCTAACACTGGAGAGTTAACCTTTATACTTAACCTTTAAGTATAAATCTAATATTCACAACCATTTAGCTATCAGATAATATTTACTAACATCTATTTTCACAAAAAAAAAAATTGAGATTCACTAGTGGGTTCGAAATTTAAGCTCTTCACCACCCCAAGTGACCTTTTAACATCAGACCACTCTGAGGAACTCGGTAAACAACACCAGAGAGGTGAAATTATCCTTTAAAAGTAAAAAAAAACAAAAAACTAATAATTACAAGCATTTTATCTATCAGTTAATATTTACTAACATCTAGTTTTACAACCAAAACACTCAAAATTCAATGGTGGGTTTAGATTTTTCACCACAAGTCACCGTTTAACGTTAGACTATTTTGAGGGACTCGGATAACAACTCCTGAGAGGTGAAAATAACCTTTTAAAGTATAAAACTAATATTTACAGTCATTTTATTTGTCTGGTAATATTTACTAACATCTATTTTCACAAACAAAACACTCGAGATTCAATAGCAGGTTTACATAGTAAAGTTCTTCACCACGACTGACTCTGATAAAAACAAAGAGGTGAAAATAACTTAAAGTTAAAAAACGAATATTTGCAACCATTTTAACCATCAGATAAAATTTACTAACACCTATTTTCATAACCAAAATTCTTGAGATACAATGGTGGGTTCTTCACCACCACAAGTGACTGTTAAATGTCAGACTATGTCTGAGGGACACACAAACTAATATTTACAACCATTTAAACCGCCAGATCATTTTAACTGTAGTCTATTTTTTATTAGATTGACTGGTGGGTTCAAATATGAAAGGTTCTCAACATTACAAGTGACTAGAGACCACTCTGAGGGAACCTGATAACAACACCACAGAGGTGGAATTAACCTTTTAAAGTCAATAAACTAATATTTGCAACCATTTTATTCATTCAATAATATTTACTAACACCTATTTTCACAACCAAAACACTACAAATTCACTGATGGGTTTACATGATAAATTTCTTCACCACCACAAGTTAAAGGTAAGACCATACTGAGGGATTCTGGTAAAAGCATAATACTAATATTTACAACCATTTTAACCATCAGCTAATCTTAACTGAAGTCTATTTTTACAACCAAAACACTCAAGATTCACTGGTGGGTTTAAATATTAAAGCTTCTCACCACCACAAGTGCCTGTTTAACGTTAGACTACTCTGAAGGACTAGGATAACAACACCAGAGAGGTGAAAATAACCTTTTAAAGTATAAAACTAATATTTACAACCATTTTATTTGTCAGGTAATCTTTACTAACATCTGTTTTTACAGCCAAAACACTAAACATTTACTGCTGGGTTTAGATATTAAAGCTTCTCACCACCACCCTTTAAGTGACCCTTTAACGTCAGACCACTCTGAAAGACTCTTATAACAACACTGGAGAAGTGAAAATGAAACTTTAAAAGTAAAAAACTAATATTTACAACCATTTTATTCATCCGGTGATATTTACTAGCATCTAACACACTCAAAATTCGATGGTAGGTTTACATTCTTCACCACAAGTGACGGTTAAACGTTAAGACTACTCTGAGGGGCTAGGATTACAACACCGGAGAGATAGAAATAAACTTTAAAAGTAAAATATATATATATTTACAACATTTTATCCATCACATAATATTTATTAACATCTTTTTGTACAACCAAAACACTCAAAGTTTGCTGGTTAGTGTAGATTAAGTGACTGTTTATAGTCAAACTATGCTGAGGGACTCTGATAACAACACCAATAAGGTGAAAATTAACATTTAAAAGTAAAACATTATATTTACAAGCATTTTATCCATCATATAATATTTATTAACATCTATTTTACAACCAAAACACTCAAAGTTTGTTGGTGAGTGTAGATAAAGTGACCGTTTATAGTCAAACTATGCTGAGGGACTCCGATAACAACACTACTAAGGTGAAAATTAACATTTAAAAGTAAACAACTAATATTTACAACCATTTTATCCATCACATAATATTTATTAACATCTATTTGTACAACCAAAACACTCAACGTTTGCTGGTGGGTATATATAAAGTGACCGTTTATAGTCAAACTATGCTGAGGGACTCGGATAACAACACTAGAAAGGTGAAAATTAATCTTTAAAAGTAAACAACTAATATTTATAACCATTTTATCCATCACATAATATTTATTAATATCTATTTTACAACCAAAACACTCAACGTTTGCTGGTGGGTATATATAAAGTGACTGTTTATAGTCAAACTATGCTGAGGGACTCGGATAACAACACTAGAAAGGTGAAAATTAACCTTTAAAAGTAAACAACTAATATTTATAACCATTTTATCCATCACATAATATTTATTAACATCTATTTTACAACCAAAACACTCAAAGTTTGTTGGTGAGTGTAGATAAAGTGACCGTTTATAGTCAAACTATGCTGAGGGACTCGGATAACAACACTAGAAAGGTGAAAATTAATCTTTAAAAGTAAACAACTAATATTTATAACCATTTTATCCATCACATAATATTTATTAATATCTATTTTACAACCAAAACACTCAATGTTTGTTGGTGAGTGTAGATAAAGTGACCGTTTATAGTCAAACTATGCTGAGGGACTCCGATAACAACACTACTAAGGTGAAAATTAACATTTAAAAGTAAACAACTAATATTTACAACATTTTATCCATCACATAATATTTATTAACATCTATTTGTACAACCAAAACACTCAAAGTTTGCTGGTGAGTGTTGATAAAGTGACCGTTTATAGTCAAACTATGCTGAGGGACTCCGATAACAACACTACTAAGGTGAAAATTAACATTTAAAAGTAAACAACTAATATTTACAACATTTTATCCATCACATAATATTTATTAACATCTATTTGTACAACCAAAACACTCAACGTTTGTTGGTGAGTGTAGATAAAGTGACCGTTCATAGTGAAACTATGCTGAGGGACTCCGATAACAACACTAGAAAGGTGAAAATTAACATTTAAAAGTAAAACATTATATTTACAAGCATTTTATCCATCACATAATATTTATTAACATATATTTTTACAACCAAAACACTCAACGTTTGCTGGTGGGTATATATAAAGTGACCGTTTATAGTCAAACTATGCTGAGGGACTCGGATAACAACACTAGAAAGGTGAAAATTAATCTTTAAAAGTAAACAACTAATATTTATAACCATTTTATCCATCACATAATATTTATTAATATCTATTTTACAACCAAAACACTCAACGTTTGCTGGTGGGTATATATAAAGTGACCGTTTATAGTCAAACTATGCTGAGGGACTCGGATAACAACACTAGAAAGGTGAAAATTAATCTTTAAAAGTAAACAACTAATATTTATAACCATTTTATCCATCACATAATATTTATTAATATCTATTTTACAACCAAAACACTCAACGTTTGCTGGTGGGTATATATAAAGTGACTGTTTATAGTCAAACTATGCTGAGGGACTCGGATAACAACACTAGAAAGGTGAAAATTAATCTTTAAAAGTAAACAATTAATATTTACAACCATTTTATCCATCACATAATATTTATTAATATCTATTTTACAACCAAAACACTCAACGTTTGCTGGTGGGTATATATAAAGTGACCGTTTATAGTCAAACTATGCTGAGGGACTCGGATAACAACACTAGAAAGGTGAAAATTAACATTTAAAAGTAAAACATTATATTTACAAGCATTTTATCCATCACATAATATTTATTAATATCTATTTTACAACCAAAACACTCAGTGTTTGCTGGTGAGTGTAGATAAAGTGACCGTTTATAGTCAAACTATGCTGAGGGACTCGGATAACAACACTAGAAAGGTGAAAATTAACATTTAAAAGTAAACAATTAATATTTACAACCATTTTATCCATCAGGTAATATTTATTGACATCTATTTTACAACCAAAACACTCGAAGATTGTCGCTTCGACTCGCGTTTTCAAAAGCGTTAGCATGCATGCTAACGGGTTACTACGTAACTGCGCTGGTGCCGACGCTTCTCCTCCGGCTGTCTGTGCGGTGAGAGGGGCAGAAGGAGGGGGGCGTCCTCTCACTGACCAACTTTAAACAGCTCTCTGCGGGACCCCCTCCACTTTTCACACTGTAATTATCACGAGAACGGCTCATTTCTGTCGTCGCAATGGCTCCGTTCTCTTAAATCGCGGAGTTTAGTTCTCTGTTTACAGCTCGACTCGCGAAGTTTTCCAGCAGCTCCTAAACCGGGACTCCACCGTCAGCCTGCACATCCTCGGACCATCACGAAGCCCACGATGATCCGGGAGCGCTTCAATTTCTGCTCGAGCTAGAAACGAACTGTATCATCATCATCTTTATTATTACTACTAATATTGTTATTCAGACTGGATTTAAGGAGTGAGAGGATGGCTCTCGTGTGGATCTCTATCTCAGTGCTCACTCTACTCGGCGCAGCGTCGCAAGGAGCCCGAGGTTGGTGTTTCATGTTTCCCTCGTCTAAGTGACTGCATGCCGGGCACGATTAGCTCAATTATCTTGCACAAAACTATACAAATGTTCGCATAAACTTCTCCACTCCTAGAAAAGATTTAACTCTAGCGTGTGAACAGCTTGTAAAGGTGTGGAACGCTTCTCTTTACGATAAATAAAGTCTTTTGCGCGGTGTTGAAACACACATATCTCTCTGAACGCACTATTCAGCGCGCTTTAAAGGGGAACTCCACCGCGTGTCCAAAATTCGACACAATTAAATATTGATGTGGACAGCTGTTCAAAGTGGTTTGATGTGAAATGCTCCCTTCCAGTTGAGTCGAAATCGTTCACAGTGGTAGTGATAGGAACCAGACGTCTGAATAGTTTAATGTCTCTGAAAGCTGCTGCACACCATGAAATTGGTTATGAATAGTCACATGTCTGACGGTTTGTGATAAAGATGTTTTAGTTTATTTATTTTAACCCTTCCGTGATGGGCAGGCACGTGCATGTGCCAAATGCTTCAGGTCTATGACTATTTTACTATCCTCATTATTACATATAAGCCTGTAGGGTCACTGGAGGGTTTGGGTAGTAAATAAAATGGCTATTTGTGTGGCCCCTTAGTTTCTATCACCACTACTATAAAGATGTCATGAGTGTGTGGGTTTCTCTATGAAGAACTATTTCACATTGCAACACAGAGTGACGCTGTTTACATTTTGAGGATGGGATGTTTTAGAAATTTGGAACGTTTGGTTGACGTCCCCTTTAATCTGGGCATGAATGGGACTGTCACGCTGGTCGGTTGTGGAAAAACTGTGTACTGGAGGGAAGAAAGCATGTTTACTACAGACTTGACCTTTACTTTTCCAACCCCTGAACACAGGTAGTCACTTTGGCTGGGCTCAGTGGACAATGTCCAGTGTCCTCTGTCCACAGAGAATTCCTGTGGCTGGAAAATCTTGGATCTCTTAGTATTACCACTGTCCATGTGTTTATGTGTATTAGTCCTGTTAGTGTGGAAACAGCAGGTGTTGCTTATATTATAAACTCCTTAAAGGGCCCCTAACATATAAAATGACATCTTTTTTCTCATTTCTTTAAAAGATTGATGCATATTTTTAAGTCTCTAGTCCTTATTGTCCAAGCCTGTTTAGAGTTCATTGTTTTTGTGATGCAACAGAAACCAACACATTTGCATATCCCTGCAAAACCTCCAAAACAATAAGTTTACAGAATAATAATAAAAAAAACATTCCTTACTTTTAATGTAAGTCAAGGTAACCAGACATATAGGCAGGTTTTCAAAACAGGGTTGTGATTTTTGGACCAACAGCAATGATATACCACTGTATTCCCCAAAAACAGCCTGTATATGTCAGAGAGATCAAGCAGCTTTGGGAGAAACATCATATATATATATATATATTCCATCTTTGTTTTTGCTACATTATCCCACACAGATGTTGGTCAGAAAGATAAAAAACTAGAGAAATACAGACTACAGGCCTTTTTTTTTGATACCCTTTGTTATAATGAGTGCTTTGCCACATGTCTGGTCAATCTTTAGTCTGCCAGCAGTGTTTACTTATAAATAGAAAGCTTTTGTAGATGAAGTGTGTGCTTTTAGATGTAACAGTCTAGATTTGCTCTACAGCCAGTGGAAAGAGTTAGAAGTGCAACAGAACCAACAATCAATAAGTTGAATAAACTTGTTTTGAAGTCTGTAATGATAAACACGAGCGTCTTCTTGATCTAAGTTAAAGGCCTGGAAGCTTTAGCATTCCCTCACCAAGGCCAGTAAAGTAACACTGGTGATACAGTGGTTAGTACAGTGGTGTAGTGGTTAGTATGGTGGTGTAGTGGTTAGTATGGTGGTGTAGTGGTTAGTACGGTGGTGTAGTGGTTAGTATGGTGGTGTAGTGGTCAGTATGGTGGTGTAGTGGTTAGTATGGTGGTGTAGTGGTTAGTATGGTGGTGTAGTGGTCAGTATGGTGGTGTAGTGGTTAGTATGGTGGTGTAGTGGTTAGTATGGTGGTGTAGTGGTCAGTATGGTGGTGTAGTGGTTAGTACGGTGGTGTAGTGGTCAGTATGGTGGTGTAGTGGTCAGTATGGTGGTGTAGTGGTTAGTACGGTGGTGTAGTGGTTAGTATGGTGGTGTAGTGGTCAGTATGGTGGTGTAGTGGTTAGTATGGTGGTGTAGTGGTTAGTATGGTGGTGTAGTGGTAAGTATGGTGGTGTAGTGGTTAGTGTGGTGGTGTAGTGGTTAGTATGGTGGTGTAGTGGTTAGTGTGGTGGTGTAGTGGTTAGTACGGTGGTGTAGTGGTTAGTGTGGTGGTGTAGTGGTTAGTACGATAGTGTAGTGGTTAGTACGGTGGTGTAGTGGTTAGTACGGTGGTGTAGTGGTTAGTATAGTGGTGTAGTGGTTAGTATGGTGGTGTAGTGGTTAGTATGGTGGTGTAGTGGTTAGTACGGTGGTGTAGTGGTCAGTACGGTGGTGTAGTGGTCAGTACGGTGGTGTAGTGGTTAGTATGGTGGTGTAGTGGTTAGTATGGTGGTGTAGTGGTTAGTACGGTGGTGTAGTGGTTAGTATGGTGGTGTAGTGGTTAGTATGGTGGTGTAGTGGTTAGTACGGTGGTGTAGTGGTTAGTACGGTGGTGTAGTGGTTAGTATGGTAATGTAGTGGTTAGTACGGTGGTGTAGTGGTTAGTATGGTGGTGTAGTGGTTAGTACGGTGGTGTAGTGGTTAGTATGGTGGTGTAGTGGTTAGTATGGTGGTGTAGTGGTCAGTATGGTGGTGTAGTGGTTAGTATGGTGGTGTAGTGGTTAGTATGGTGGTGTAGTGGTTAGTATGGTGGTGTAGTGGTCAGTATGGTGGTGTAGTGGTTAGTATGGTGGTGTAGTGGTTAGTATGGTGGTGTAGTGGTTAGTATGGTGGTGTAGTGGTTAGTATGGTGGTGTAGTGGTTAGTTTGGTGGTGTAGTGGTTAGTATGGTAATGTAGTGGTTAGTATGGTAATGTAGTGGTTAGTATGGTGGTGTAGTGGTTAGTATGGTGGTGTAGTGGTTAGTATGGTGGTGTAGTGGTTAGTATGGTGGTGTAGTGGTTAGTATGGTAATGTAGTGGTTAGTACGGTGGTGTAGTGGTCAGTATGGTGGTGTAGTGGTTAGTATGGTGGTGTAGTGGTTAGTATGGTGGTGTAGTGGTCAGTATGGTGGTGTAGTGGTTAGTATGGTGGTGTAGTGGTTAGTATGGTGGTGTAGTGGTCAGCACTGTCTCCTCACAGTAAGATGATCTGGGTTGGATTCCCGGTCCGGGTGGTTCTGTGTGGAGTGTGTATGTTCTCTCCGTGCTTGAGTGGTTTCCTCCCACAGTCCAAACACATGCATGTTAGGATCCTCACTCTAAACTAACTGTAGGTGTGAGTTTGTGTTGGCCATGTGATGGAAATCTGGGATGCGCTAGGCTTCTTGTTTCAGCTCATATACGCCCATTAAACATGAATGTAGTTTAGTACAATGTAAATATATTAAAGAAGCATATCTGTTACTACTGAACATTAACATGTGTTTCATGGAGCAGAAGATATGATGACTAGTTGTCTATAAATATTGTAATGAAGTCAAACTTCAAAGACATGTTATCAATAAACTTTACTGGAATGTAAATGTACATGAATGATAACAAGCTGAAACGAAATAGGGGTAACGAGACTATGTGTAAATGTAAGGAGTAGAAAGTACTGATAATGGAGTGTAAATGTAAGGAGTAGAAAGTACTGATAATGGAGTGTAAATGTAAGGAGTAGAAAGTACTGATAATGGAGTGTAAATGTAAGGAGTAGAAAGTACTGATAATGGAGTGTAAATGTAAGAAGTAGAAAGTACAGATAATGGAGTGTAAATGTAAGGAGTAGAAAGTACTGATAATGGAGTGTAAATGTAAGGAGTAGAAAGTACTGATAATGGAGTGTGAATGTAAGGAGTAGAAAGTACTGATAATGGAGTGTGAATGTAAGTAGTAGAAAGTACTGATAATGGAGTGTAAATGTAAGGAGTAGAAAGTACTGATAATGGAGTGTAAATGTAAGGAGTAGAAAGTACTGATAATGGAGTGTAAATGTAAGGAGTAGAAAGTACTGATAATGGAGTGTAAATGTAAGGAGTAGAAAGTACTGATAATGGAGTGTAAATGTAAGGAGTAGAAAGTACTGATAATGGAGTGTAAATGTAAGGAGTAGAAAGTACTGATAATGGAGTGTAAATGTAAGGAGTAGAAAGTACTGATAATGTAGTGTAAATGTAAGGAGTAGAAAGTACAGATAATGGAGTGTAAATGTAAGGAGTAAAAGTAAAAAGAGTATAAATAACCAACATTTCTACTTAAGTAGGGTAACAAAGTATTTGTATTGATAAAGCAGAAGATAATGTATGGATAGATGGTTGTACAGTCAAAGTGATACACTATGCTATTGTACCTACACAGCTAATACACCAGCATTACTCAGCACTCAAATCTAACACAAATAAAAAGTTATTGTAGTTTGGGATCATCCCAAGAAGTGTTACAGCCCTAGTTGAACCAAACCACCCCCCCAAAACATAAACTCCCAGACTTAATAACCTGTTATCATACTTTTAAAGCCATTAGAGAAAAAGTGTTACACTTTTTTAAGGAGAAACTTTGGATGTGAGTAGTCTATGAACCATCTGACTGATCTGCCCTCACTGACCTACTCGTTCTTTGTCCCCTTCATCTACAGGAGCCTGTGTCTATCAAGGAGTGCCGGTCGCGGTATGTATTGATTTGTCTCATCACCTTTGCTTCAGTCTGGCTTTCGCTTCATCTCGTTCGCGTTGGTCCTCGCAGCTGTGCTAGCTTCGAGTCATAATTCTGTCCCATTTACTCGAGCCGGCGTCAATAATTCACGAGTACATTATGGTGGCACCGCCTCTGAAGGCTGTGGCCTGATAACGTATCAATCAGAATAGACCCAACAGCTAGCAGAGACGGGGATGAGCAGAAGTGCCTCATGAAAAAATGAACATCCACAGACTTTGTGAATGCTAATGGAGGCTGCGCGACTGGCTAGATTATGCTGTCTGATGAGGAATGCCTCATTGTCTCACTGAAGGCCTGCCTCCAAAACCGACTCGCCTCGGTGGCGGAGGAGCTTTTTTCGCAAAGCCATACATTTGAATCTCGTGCGACTTTATTTGTAGTTCTGGGAACGGAGCAGTGGTGTCAATGAGTTGGGCTGTCAATCGTCGTTACGTGAGTAATTGGATGGTTTATGGATTTATATGGTTGAGTCATTGAGGAAGAGTTTTCAGAACTGGGAAAAGATAAACAAGGGTGACTTTATGAATGACGTTATGAGGCGGACACATGTTTATAAGTTAGTATGTCCATTTATTCTATTTACTGTAAGAGGAACCAGTAAAAGAACTGGTTGTTTTCTATCACGTGAATCCAATGATGTTAGTAAGTGAAGAACAGAGTGATGGAGATGGATGTGAGGAACAGAGTGGAGGAGATGGAGGTGAGGAACAGAGTGGCTGAGAGGGAGGTGGTGAACAGAGTGGAGGAGATGGAGGTGAGGAACAGAGTGGAGGAGGTGAAGGTGGTGAACAGAGTGGTGGAGATGGAGGTGAGGAACAGAGTGGAGGAGATGGAGGTGAAGAACAGAGTGGAGGAGGTGGAGGTGGTGAACAGAGTGGAGGAGATGGAGGTGAGGAACAGAGTGGAGGAGATGGAGGTGAGGAACAGAGTGGAGGAGATGGAGGTGAAGAACAGAGTGGAGGAGATGGAGGTGAGGAACAGAGTGGGGGAGATGGTGGTGAAGAACAGAGTGGAGGAGATGGAGGTGAGGAACAGAGTGATGGAGATGGAGGTGAGGAACAGAGTGGAGGAGATGGTGGTGAAGAACAGGGTGGAGGAGATGGTGGTGGAGGAGATGGAGGTGAGGAACAGAGTGGAGGAGGTGGAGGTGGTGAACAGAGTGGTGGAGATGGAGGTGAGGAACAGAGTGGAGGAGATGGAGGTGAGGAACAGAGTGGAGGAGATGGAGGTGAAGAACAGAGTGGAGGAGGTGGAGGTGGTGAACAGAGTGGTGGAGATGGAGGTGAGGAACAGAGTGGAGGAGATGGAGGTGAGGAACAGAGTGGAGGAGATGGAGGTGAGGAACAGAGTGGAGGAGATGGAGGTGAGGAACAGAGTGGGGGAGATGGTGGTGAAGAACAGAGTGGAGGAGATGGAGGTGAGGAACAGAGTGATGGAGATGGAGGTGAGGAACAGAGTGGAGGAGATGGAGGTGAGGAACAGAGTGGAGGAGATGGGGGTGAAGAACAGAGTGGAGGAGATGGTAGTGAAGAACAGAGTGGAGGAGATGGAGGTGAGGAGATATCAGGAGAAAAAGATACAAACAGAGGATCACAGTAGATGTTGGAGGTGGTGCTGATGTGATGAAGAGAGGTTTGAGCTGAACTGAAAGATGAGCTGCTATTGAGCAGCAGATTAAGAACCACCAAGAAAACAAACCACCACATACTAAAGTGTTGAGCTACAACTTGTTGGTTGGTGGACCTCCATACAGAGGAGCTCCACAACGTCTGTCGTTTACTGTCCAACACTCAACTCCACCCCTCTGGTCATTAACGTTACGCTGTTTACTTACCATAACGTACGCTTCTAAATCTATCACCAGTGTTCACCCCCAGATCACCCTTACACACTACAATACTCACTCCTACTGACCACCAGCACCATCAGCTCAGCTTCTCCTTCACCAGTTCTCCTGTTTCCACCTTAAATGGAGCTGCAGGTACGTTCTGGCTTCTGCTGCTCTATCTGTTTAAGGTGGAACAAGAAAACTGGTGAATGAGCTGCCTCACCCTCGTGCGCTCGGTAGGAGTGAGTATTGTAGAGTGAACAGTTGGTCTGTGGGTGATGTGACTGGTCACTGGCGAGAGATTTAAAACTACAACTACAAGAAAAACTGATACATGAGCAACAACTTTTGGTGCTTGATATAAGCTCCTAGGGGTTTCTTGGTTAAACTGGTTTTGAGTGACGGTAGACAATGCAAACCATGTTCGTTTTGAGAGAGTGTGATAGCGCCCCCTATGTGGAAAATCACTTCCTACCACATCATAGTTAAAATCATTGCAGATTAATTGCGAAGGTATATTCTAATCAATGGAAGAGCCCTATATTTGACCATGCCCTGCTTTTATTTTGTTTTATTTGCTTGTGCTTTTTCATGTCTTGCATGAAAAGTTTATTTTGCTTGTGAAAGAATTGTGACTGTGAAAGTCTTAGTTGCTTGTTTGATGGGAATCCAGGCTAGTAGACCCATAAGGCAGCTCGCTGTAAGGTAAAAATCCCACAGATGGGATCAGTTTCTGCGAGAACTCCTTCATGGCCAACAACAGGTCATTTCTTTTAGGTGGGATAAACGCATGACTTGGCTTCCAAAAGCAACACAGTTCCACACACCGTGTTTTCACCAGCTTGTAATGGTGGATAATGACAAATCCCACCTCTCCGCCACTTTGAAACGCTAGTAATTAGACCCAGCGTAACTGCACAGCAGCAAAGTTCTCACCCTCTCTGCCTTTCAGATAACTGATAGCTTCAGCAACCGGTGGTATGTGCTTATAGTGCTCCGCGGCCTGGCTTCTGTGGAGCCTGGGAAGGGTTTTTGTGGAGAAGGAAAGAAACAGGGATAGAGGGGTGGGATGATGGAGGTGGACAGGTGGAGACATGCTCACACTCATTCAGGAAGAGGCCCTTCAGAGTTCAAAGAGAAAAGCTGCCCAAACACCTGGAGAAGGAGCCAGTGTGTACTGGGGGTGGTGGGGGGAGGGGGGGGCACATTTAGGCTCTCTTTGTCCAGAGTCTTTGGACATTAGTGCTGATAGATTGTAATAAGGAATAGATGGTTTAGTATGGTACACGGTATTGTGTTCAGCTTTACTTTAGGATTGCATTGGGATGGATTTGTATTGGTATTAATGTCACATACAAAGGTATCAAAAGTATTCCTATTCATTACTCATTACATTAGTAGAAGTATAGATACTAGACTAGATGTAGAAGTTGACGTATCAACTCAAGCTTTTTACTTCAGTAAAAGTGTAAAAGTACTGCTTTCAGAACTACTTAAAGTATAAAAGTAAACGTAAGCGTAGTGACTGTCAATTTAGTTTGCAATTAACTGTGTCTGGGCAGGATTGATAGAACAATTACCTACTGAAAGGTTAATTATATAGAAAGCATAATTAGTTCTAATCAAATCAATTGTGTAATTGAGTTTTGATGGCAGTTTTAAAGTGCCACTGTGTCTTGGGTGTCAAAACTTTGGAATGTGTGTTGTGTATCATGAACACGTTTATAAGTAACATGCTGTGATGGTTTTTGCTGTATGTACCACCCCGGCACCAAATAGTAAGTCATTAAACCCAACTCATTTACATGTATCTGAATATTCAGTGTGTAGCTGTTTAGCTCCACCCATTCACACTGAAGTTATAAGGAGTGTTCTCTAAAACAACTTTACTGGGGAAGGAAAGAAAAGCATACTTTCTTTCTTTCTTTATTATTTTATTAGTATTTTCTTTTTTAATTCAAAGCAGGAGTATTTCATAATCACAGTGAAGTACAGTGATAACATTGGCAGTAGGTTCTGGTCCTTGCTTTCTTTTTTTTACCTACAATTTAACAAGTAATATACATATAGAAACAAACAAACCCCACACCGTGAAAGGAAAATGTACCTATGTTGATTAAAACATATATCCAAGCACCCCTCCATATACAAACACAAAGACAAACGTACTAACCAACATGACTACAAAACAATACACACACAAAGCCAAATAAATACATCTGCATGCAGGGATAAATTATATATAACTTATAATATATATTTTTTGTTTAATTATTAAATATTGAGGCATCAGACATGCATTTAGTTAAAAATATAAACTTTGTTTTTTTTGTTTGTTTAGGACAGAGAAGTCATAGAGCCTGAGCAGTTCTGTTTTGAGTTTGCATTAAAGTTAAGTTTTAACCACATTTTAACGTTTCAGTATGTTCGGTAATTGACCATTTGGCTAAAAGGTTTCTGTTCTGGTATCTGGTCAGTGGTGGTTTTATGGTGGTCCTTTTTCATTGATGTATAAGGATAGTCTATAGTCAGACATTAACCGCATCTATGTGTTTGCATTTCTGTTAAAGTGGCCATTTGAAAACAAGTGCAGCTAATAAACTGGAAACTAACTGGACAAAGATGTTCGAACTTGTATGGATGTGGAGTGTCCTTCCCTGAACCTGAAAAACCAGCCATGTTTGTGTGGTTATTCTTAGTTGATCTGTATGAGTGTTGCTGTTCCATTTCTGAACATGGCTGATGGTTTTCTTTGTGGATACCACAGAGACAGATGATGTGAGCATTGACCATTTGGCTGAATGGTTTAGTTACTGGTCTCGCCTGGGAGTTCAATCCCAGCACCCCAGGCTTTAACAGTAACATCTAACATGAGAGGCATTTTCAAATTATATCAATGAGAAACTCCAGAAACTCTGGAAAGGCAAGCTTTGATGCATATTCAGTTAAAACTAGGTTGAACAGTGGCAAATCAAGACTGGTTTTGGTACATAAATCCACATAAATACTATGAGGAGAACATCAGGGAGAAAAAAATGGAAAAATATTGGAATTTTAGAAGAAGCAGAACAAAACAGCCCTATTAAATGAGCTATATCATATTTATTTTAAGCATAGAGCAGCAGTACTCATGAAGAAGGAAAATCATTAAGGTTGAGGTTGTTGTCACAAAGCAGCATTACAGAAAATCTGGGTTCGAGACCCCCCAATGAGCAGGCCAAGGAAAACTCCCTCAGAGCAAGAGGAATAACCTCAAGGGGAACCCATCCTCTGGTCCACACTGGATAGCAAAACAACTACAAATATATTAAGAAAATAATTGACTACTTGATGCATCAGTGATTATAGAGACAAGTTGGAGGACAACTGTCCCCTTGGAGTAGCAGCTAGAACCAGCTCAGTGTTCTGTAAAGTAGGAGAAGAAAGAACTGATGAGTTTGTGAGAGAAGGAGAAGAAAACATCACTGATCAAGTAAGCAAACAGAATCTTTGGAGGTGCCAATGGATCCTCAGGCAAACGGGGCACCAGGTCACGGTAGATAACTTTATTAATGCACAGTTAAAAACCATCTACTATGGACTCATAGTATCATTGGTAAATATTCTGATGTTGAACTTTATCTTTACTAGCTTCTGGATGCTCCTCATTAAGTTTCCCCTCTGAAACTTCCTCTGATCAGCTTTAATATCTGGGCAGAAAGCGAACAGTCGTCTAAAGTAAATTCCGGCCCCGTTGAGACTTCTCTGGCAGTCTTTGTAAACATAATTTAAGAGTGTATTGCTTTTCAGGCCTTCAGCACTTTCAAAAAGAGGTGGCTTTCAAAACGAGCCCAACAGCAGCTGAATTGCTTGGTGGGAGCTGTAGATCCTCAGACGTCTCAAGAGTGTGTCTCTGGAACCAGGAGAAAAGAAACTTGCTGACGTGAATGAAAACTTCTTTGTTGGAGAGAGTTGACTAAACGTACTGATGGGGTCTAACCGGCCACACTAGGGGTAGCCTGACCCAGAGGAGGTGGACGAAGTGTTATTAATGGCTCCTGAAGAAGTTCCTGCCCTTTCTGTAATGCGGCGTACTCTGCATTACAGTACACCCGCATCCAAATATATCACTTGGGCTCCGGGGCACAAATTCTTGGCATTGCAAGTAGTCCTCCTTGAAGCGCCCGAAAATCTAGGGCACTTTACGAATAGAAGTGTCTAAACAGAGGCCAGCTGGATTGACGCAGATGAGGTTTTATTGCAGGGCATGCGGTAATACGGAATAACATTTCCAACCTGTCAGAAAAGTCAGTTTTCCATAGTTTTACAGGCGTCTGTAGGG
The DNA here is from genome assembly GCA_021613375.1 of Megaleporinus macrocephalus. NCBI lineage: Eukaryota > Metazoa > Chordata > Actinopteri > Characiformes > Anostomidae > Megaleporinus > Megaleporinus macrocephalus. Next base: position 5,883,690 of record CM038725.1, on the reverse strand, counting down.
AATTCAACCAATACCTTGCAGTCAGTTTTGAAAAATTACATTTTTATGGATGTGGGAGGTAAGATTTGAACCTTCAAGAACTAGAAATACTTCTTTAAGTTGCACTATAACCAAAGAAAGTAGTGGAAACCTTCTAGAATCTGAATATATATGCAAATTCTTTGAGTCTTTATGTATATTCCTTGTATATTATATTATGGTTCACTCAGGGTTTGTGTATGTCATGAAAATTTGGAAATATTGTGGATTTTGTAGACTGTTCCAGATATGGAAAGTCAAAGGATTTGAATACATTTTGTCCCAGTTCATGGAATTATTGGAAATTTTGTTTGTATAGGTGAGAACCTGGTGATATGATCATAATACAGGAGTTACAATCAGGTTTATTGTGATACTGTCTCCCATTTTATGGTTTGGAAAACTGTTATAGTAGAAACAAAACCCACACAACTCTATGCAGATGAGTGTTAATGCGAATGTTAGCTGTGCGCCCTTATGCTACTTGTCTATCTTGGATTTGAAGAGTCTAATAGTGAGGAACACTGCAGTTTTGTTTGTAGCTTTTATTATTTTTACCACAAGGTTATATGTTCATGTGCTTCCTGTGTTGCGTAAGTGGTTGTTATGGTTTCTTGAGTTTTCCATGCCTATTTATTTGTGTCCTGCTTGACAATAATAGCCAATCTCTTCAGTCAAGATATGCAGCCTCCTGTACTCACTAACAAAAGCAAGCATGCCAGGTAAATGGGAGCTTCAGTAATAACTGTGCGCTGTTTACAAGCAGTGAAAGCTGTTTTTCTGCTTATTATAGGTAATCGCAGTTCAGCTTTTTAGTCATTGACAGTCAGGAAATCTTTCAAGGACTTACTATTCATTTGCAGGGCTGAACGATACCTGTAAAATTGCATTGTGATATTTTATTGTCCTGATCTAAAGATCCCGATATTCCCAAATGAAGCTAACTATCGCTCTAGCCTTGGAAAATATGAGTCTCACTGGGGCTCTACAGCACTATTGTACCCCTGATGTGGTTTCAGACAAAACAGCTTTGGGTCTCAGGACAAATAGTCTTCTCTAAGCTCTAGTTCTGTCTTAATCAGGCGAAAGAGTCTTGGACAAAAGATATTAGGTCTTGTTTGTTGTTTGTGTTTACAATTCTTTAGTTTCTTACCAGATTAATTACAGTTTTGCAGACAAATTAAAGATACAGTGCCTGGAGCTCACTGAAAATCACAAATATACAATGAAATGAACCACCAAAGTCCCTCATTGGCTGTTCACCACTGTTATGTTCCACACAAGAAGTTGCCAGCGCAGGCCTGTTCGCTACTACTGAAATAATGACATTATAACAATACCTGAAATTAGTTGATGTGATTTTCTAGGGACTAGGGAAGTGTATAGGTGAGAACCTGGTGATATGATTATGATACCGGGGTTATAATCAGGTTTAATGTGATACTGTCTCCCAATAAAATTTCTGGAAAACTGTCATACTATATGCAGATGAGTGTTAATGCTAATATTAGCAGTGCGCCCTTATGCTACTTGTCTATCTTGGATTTGAAGAGTCTTAATAGTGAGGAACACTGCGGTCTTCACTTTTAGTGGCTGGAAATTAAAAACATAACACAAAATGAAATCTGTGATTGTAAACTATTGATGAGATCGATACTGTATCACAATACAATAGCAATATTCAATATTTGTGATACTGTCCCAGCCAGGGATATAACACAGCAGGCTCTGTAGTACGTTACTGTTTAGCTAAGGTACCAATTGGCAGACTCTTGCTTCATTAATAGCCTGGCTTAGATCCAGAGGTTCCCTGATGTGAACGGCTTCACAGAGCTTTCTTGGTTAATCCAGCTGAGCTTTTACTAACATATTGACCCGAGGGTGTAGACTCTGGGAGAGATTTTCTCTTTGATTAACCGGAACAATAACACTAGAATGCTTTACTTCCTTGGGTAGCTGGAATGCTGAAGCCTGTTATCGAGTCGGTAGGATAAGATGCAGGTAACTATGTTTCTTAAAGAAAGTAGTGCTGAGTTACTTAGAAACCAGCCCATTAGCTTAGCTGGCCTTGGGCAAACACCAAGTTTGATTAGTAGACCAACAAACAGACCATGCAAGGTTCTTTTCTTCCTCAGAGTGGCCCCGAGGGGACTTGTTTGCCAGGAGGTCCTTTCCTTTTTGTCTCGTAGTCCATTCCCAATGCTAAACCCACAGGCATTAGTAAAGTCTGTTTACACTCTGTCTTTGCAGTGGACAGACAGCGGACAGGGCTCTAATCCTGTTTGTCCTCTTTTGTACTTTTTTAGGCTTTTACTGAATGTGTGTGGGCTCAATGTGTGAATTTACAAAATAGCCAAAGTGACATGATTGGTTCTTCTGTTTGCATTAAATGTCTTTACATTAGCGTGAAATGAAACCTCTCAACATTCAACTACCTTGGCTTTGTATAGTCTTTACATTGTATGTGGTTGAAAACAAATTGAAAGTGACATTTATAAACTAATAGTGGGGGTGATGGTGCACTCATCAGCAAGCCTGTTGTTGGATAATGGATGTAGTATAAGTATTGCCCATAGAAACAGGTAGGTATACAGTATTCACCTATTAAGCAGGTAAATATTAGGGCTGTGTATTGGCAAGAACCTGGCAATACAATATATATCATGTGTATCATAATGCAAGGGTTGTAATTTAATATTTATATTAGTATTAGAGTTAGTCTTATGTTTAGTTTTGCTATTGCTACTGTTTGCAGTGCACTCTTACGCTACTTGTTTATGTTGGATAGGAACATTATAGGAACTATAAAAGAATTAAAACACTGCTATCTAGTGATTGGAGGTTTAAGCACGACACTAACTTATCCCCTGTCTGCCACAAGTCTTTGCAAGTAAATTATTGATTAGTATTAGATCCAGTGTTTTTGAGAATTAATACAATATCACCAAACAAAATATTGCAGTATTTCAGTATATATTGGGGACCGTTTTGGTGGTCCACCAGGTCTTCCTCCAGGTTGTCCTTCTCACAGTTTTAAAGCCCATGAGATTGAATTTAATCTGTTGCTTTTACAGTGTATTTAACTTTATTTAAGTCTTAAATTCTTATATTGTGTTTCCATGATAACAATCAAAGCAGAATTGGACAGACGTAACTTTTGGATTGGGTTATCAGGCTAACTGAAAAAGTTGGTATCACTAGTTTGATGTTGGTCTTCCAAACGATGGGTATCTGGTCAGTGGTGGTTTTCTGGTGGTCCCTTTCCATTGATGTATAAGGATAGTCTACAGTGAGACAGTAACTGCATCCATATAGTTGATGTTTCTGTTAAACTGGCCAGTTGGAAACAAGTGCAGCTAATAAACTGGAAGCTAACTGGAATCAAACAATGTTGGAAACTGTATGAATGTGGAGTGTCCTTCCCTGAACCTGAAAAAAACAGCAATGTTTGGAGACGAGCATCGGTTCTTAAGAAAACTCTGGAGTTTTCCCAAGTGTGGTTATCCTTAGTTGATCTGTATGAGTGTTGCTGTTCCATTTTTGAACATGGCTGATGGCTCCCTCTGTGAATACCACAGAGACAG
>CM038725.1:5672588-5872588 GCA_021613375.1 Megaleporinus macrocephalus | reverse complement strand
TTTATCTGTACACAGGTAGGTGAAGGTAGTGTTAAAGTTTACCTGTACACAGGTAGGTGAAGGTAGTGGTACAGTTTATCTGTACACAGGTAGGTGAAGGTAGTGTTACAGTTTACCTATAAACAGGTAGCTGAAGGTAGTGTTACAGTTTATCTGTACACAGGTAGGTGAAGGTAGTGTTACAGTTTACCTGTACACAGGTAGGTGAAGGTAGTGTTACAGTTTACCTGTACACAGGTAGGTGAAGGTAGTGTTACAGTTTACCTGTACACAGGTAGGTGAAGGTAGTGGTACAGTTTACCTGTACACAGGTAGGTGAAGGTAGTGTTACAGTTTACCTGTACACAGGTAGGTGAAGGTTCCTATTAGTGTATTATCGCCAGCATTTTATTTTAAGAGATTCTGTGAAGCGTCAGGTTACTTGTGGAGTTTATTGCATGAACTCTAATAAGACTTTACTAACTTTACTAATACGGTAAAATGTGTTCCATATTCTGAAGTAGAGTTTTAGTTTTCACTAATTAGAGCACTAAATACTGCTAATTAAAGTATTTTTTAATTAAATAAAGTATAAACTATAACTAATAAAAATTTAGAAACACTGTTAATCAGAATATCATAAATCTTGAATTTGTGGTGCTAATTTAAATTACGTGCTGAAAAGTGCAGGTGTAATTACATATAATCTGGAAGTATTGGTGACTCACTCAATCTCTCTAATTCCACCTGTAATTATAGTATCTTGACAGTTTCTTTACATGTCATGGCAAATAAGTTTACCAAAACAAAAAATTTTTTATTATTCAATTTTTAAAAAATTCTTTCAGGTATTTTATATTTTGTCACTGTCTAATGAAAAACAACTTTATAGTAGAGGACAAAAACTGTCTTTACTTTTAATGTATGTCAATGGAACCAGTTTTTTCCCCACAGTTTTGGAGCTTTTCTATTGGCCAAATCATCATGAGATTTTCACACAATGTAATAGTAGTGTAAACGATAGATAGATAGATAGATAGATAGATAGATAGATAGATAGATAGATAGATAGAAATGTATATATAGAATAATATACATAAATTTGGATTGTCATTTATGTGCTATGATACAAATGAATACTTCATTCTCCGTTATTTCAAGGTCGGAGTATTTATTTTGCATTAGTACAACTAGTATGCAGTTATTAGTGAGCTCCAGATACTTACTAATACAGCCCATAGTAAAACAAAGCTGAATACATAGTAAACAAGCCACGTCGATGTGTCCACTTTGGGCTTTACTGGACCCCCAGCATTCGTTCCTTTAGTTGAATTTTAGATAGAACATCTAAAAATGCTGGTTCAGCTTGTTTTCTCACTATTGTGCTACGTGTTGTGTGAACGGCTTAACATACTGTGTTCTTATATTTTTACCATACGAGCCAACCATGTCAACAGTTCACCTCTTTAAAGCCTAGTGCACTTTGTACGAGCAGCTGTGATGCAGACGGGAATCATTTGTATGCAAAGAGCTGATGCAACGCATCGCGTCCCCTCACAAGACGAACGAGTCCTTTGATTAAGGCTAAATCTATATCAGAGGGAATATCTGATGAAATATTTCCGTTCCACATTGAACTCTTGGGGAAAACATTCGCACAGACCCTGAGCTTTTTGGACCGTAGCTCACTTTTGAAGTGCAGCTCCTCCCTCCCAAGGATGCCAACCACAGGGGAGTGAGAACAGAGACGCTTTCAAACAGGCTTAAGGGACAGCGCGAGAACACAATAGGGGTGCAGGGTTAAGTGAGGACTCCGGAGGTGAGTGACCCCTTGCGCCATTCTGAAACCCCCCGTGTGTGTGTGTGTGGAGGGGTGGGCTTAGTAAATAGGAGAGTAAGCACACACAATACACATTTCCTCTGAAAGCAGTAGACGAAGTATGTCACCGAGCCAAACAGAAGATGGTGTCTATATTTGACAGTATCGTGCAAAACCAAGAGTCCAGACTTTCATTAAATTATTCAGTTAAAACAGTTATTATATAAAAAGTCTATCTATAACACCAAATCTATGGGTCTGTCTCCAAACCTAGTGAGCTGCCTAGGTTGGCACTGACTATGTAGGCAGCTGCTGCAGTAGCAGCATTCTCTCCTCATTTCTCACTTCTTCAGAGGAGAGATAATTGAGACGCTCTAGTTAGAGAGAGACTGCGTCACGGCTTCTTTACCCGCCCACTGCATGGGAGTAGTGTTTACTGACCTCAGCTGCAGCAGCTCCTCAGTGTTTCAGCTCCATGGATCCTTCTCTTGGGGGTTTTACTGCAGTGTTGATGGTTGTTGCTCTGGAGGAGTGAAATAGACGCGAGTTTTGAGGCACTGCCGTCAGACACCCATGTTTAAGAAGACGAGAGCTGCTGCTGATCACTTACATTCAAAAATAAAGTCACTACTTGTAGCTCCACTTGCTGGAAAAAGTTTAGCTTGCATCATGGGACTGTCTTTGCGACTCTGGTAGAGCTGGTCAATGCTTCCCTACAATTCAGCCAAAGGAAAGAACCTCAGCGTCTAAGAGTTGGGGCAGTCTAAGTGTTGGGGCAGTCTAAGTGTTGGGGCAGTCTAAGTGTTGGGGCAGTCTAAGAGTTGAGGCAGTCTAAGAGTTGGGGCAGTCTAAGAGTTGAGGCAGTCTAAGAGTTGGGGCAGTCTAAGTGTTGGGGCAGTCTAAGAGTTGGGGCAGTCTAAGAGTTGGGGCAGTCTAAGTGTTGGGGCAGTCTAAGAGTTGGGGCAGTCTAAGTGTTGGGGCAGTCTAAGAGTTGGGGCAGTCTAAGAGTTGGGGCAGTCTAAGTGTTGGGAGTGCGTGTTTTGATGCAGTCAGACGCCCACGTTTAAGAAGACGAGAGCTGCTGTTGATCGCTTGCATTAGAAAATAACGTCACTCCTTGTAGCTCCACTTGCATCGGCCATGCTGGAAAAAGTTTAATTTGAATCATGGGACTGTCTTTGTGACTCTGGTAGAGCTGGTCGATGCTTCCCTACAATTCAGCCAAAGGAAGGAACCTCAGCGTCTAAGAATTGGGGCAGTCTAAGAGTTGGGGCAGTCTAAGAGTTGGGGCAGTCTAAGTGTTGGGGCAGTCTAAGTGTTGGGGCAGTCTAAGTGTTGGGAGTGCATGTTTTGATGCAGTCAGACGCCCACGTTTAAGTAGACGAGCACTGCTGTTGATCGCTTCCATTAGAAAATAACGCCACTCCTTGTAGCTCCACTTGCATCGGCCATGCTGGAAAAAGTTTAATTTGAATCATGGGACTGTCTTTGTGACTCTGGTAGAGCTGGTCGATGCTTCCCTACAATTCAGCCAAAGGAAGGAACCTCAGCGTCTAAGAATTGGGGCAGTCTAAGAGTTGGGGCAGTCTAAGTGTTGGGGCAGTCTAAGTGTTGGGGCAGTCTAAGAGTTGGGGCAGTCTAAGAGTTGAGGCAGTCTAAGAGTTGGGGCAGTCTAAGTGTTGGGGCAGTCTAAGAGTTGGGGCAGTCTAAGAGTTGGGGCAGTCTAAGAGTTGAGGCAGTCTAAGAGTTGGGGCAGTCTAAGTGTTGGGGCAGTCTAAGAGTTGGGGCAGTCTAAGTGTTGGGGCAGTCTAAGAGTTGAGGCAGTCTAAGAGTTGAGGCAGTCTAAGTGTTGGGGCAGTCTAAGAGTTGGGGCAGTCTAAGTGTTGGGGCAGTCTAAGAGTTGGGGCAGTCTAAGAGTTGAGGCAGTCTAAGAGTTGGGGCAGTCTAAGAGTTGGGGCAGTCTAAGTGTTGGGGCAGTCTAAGTGTTGGGGCAGTCTAAGTGTTGGGAGTGCATGTTTTGATGCAGTCAGACACCCACGTTTAAGTAGACGAGCACTGCTGTTGATCGCTTCCATTAGAAAATAACGCCACTCCTTGTAGCTCCACTTGCATCGGCCATGCTGGAAAAAGTTTAATTTGAATCATGGGACTGTCTTTGTGACTCTGGTAGAGCTGGTCGATGCTTCCCTACAATTCAGCCAAAGGAAGGAACCTCAGCGTCTAAGAATTGGGGCAGTCTAAGAGTTGGGGCAGTCTAAGTGTTGGGGCAGTCTAAGAGTTGGGGCAGTCTAAGTGTTGGGGCAGTCTAAGTGTTGGGGCAGTCTAAGAGTTGGGGCAGTCTAAGAGTTGGGGCAGTCTAAGAGTTGGGGCAGTCTAAGTGTTGGGGCAGTCTAAGTGTTGGGGCAGTCTAAGAGTTGGGAGTGCATGTTTTGATGCAGTCAGACGCCCACGTTTAAGTAGACGAGCACTGCTGTTGATCGCTTGCATTAGAAAATAACGCCACTCCTTGTAGCTCCACTTGCATCGGCCATGCTGGAAAAAGTTTAATTTGAATCATGGGACTGTCTTTGCGACTCTGGTAGAGCTGGTCGATGCTTCCCTACAATTCAGCCAAAGGAAGGAACCTCAGCGTCTAAGAATTGGGGCAGTCTACGTGTTGGGAGCTCATGTTTTGATGTAAAATGCTGTCTATGTAGACAATCACTTGGTTTTAAGACCCTATGACTATTTCATTTGCCCGCTGTTCACTGCTGCTGCACTCTCCTGCCACTCTTCCATCCTTCAAGTCACCCCAGTTACAGCTGTGTCCTTCCAACAAAAGCTGTTCCCAAAAGAGAGACTGGCGTTCACACAAAACACCTCAACTGCCCCGTGAATTTCTCTCTCATGTGCAGCCAAAATGGCTAAAGAAGATTTTTCGGAGGGGATCAGATACAAAGTAATCCACTTGCGTACGTCAAAGGCAAAATAAGTGAAAAGGCTGGAGTTTCCGAACCTGCAGTTCAAACGTATAGAGAAAATGGGACAAGTCTATTTGAGGTTAATGCCTTGAAGCGAGCGTGTGAGGATATATGTGATGTTTTTGGGCCTAAAAATTCAGGTCTTCTTCATCTTCTCTAACTGGGAAGTACAGGGGATCAAAGCTTGTCCTTAACTGAACTGACTGTTCCCTGAAAGACTATTTCAGCCAAGGACTGCAGGGCTGCTGTAGCCTGTCTGTGCGGTTAAGGGTATAATAATAGCTAACAATTACACCTGCCCCAGACCCCGTGCCTCGCAAGCCTTTGGACGAGGGCATGCTTTATCTCATGCGCAGGAAATAGCCCACAGCCCCGGCTCTCCAGGAGTACTGATTCAGCAAAGCCTGCATCCATTTGTGAGTACCCAGCAAGGTAAACAAGCTCTTCACTGTCCTTCATCATTGATCTCCGCAGCCTCAAGCGTGGCCTCGTTAGCAAGCTTCAGTTCAAGGACCAGGCCTCCATTAGCCTCATCTACCTTTTCAGGCCAGGTTTTCTTTTAGGTGGAGGGAGAAGATTCCCAGAGAAGTGTCTAAGGGTGTTTCACACCTATAGTTCGTTTGCGTTGGTATGAGTCACTTGGAGCGGTGCCTTTATGGTTCGGTTTCTTTGCACACCAAGAAAAATCCAAGTGCACCACAACAGATCACGTGACTTTGCTTGTTGATCAGATATGTCTGAAGCTGGAGCAGGAAGGTAAATACTTGAAGAAGGTCCTGTGTTCTTGTGTATGTTTCTGTGTAATTTAACGTGGAACAGCAGAGCTGGCTTTTGTTTATAGCTGTGGTCATTATCTGGGCAGTATTCGAGATTAACTACGCAAGCTCTGTCGTATCCCATAATGCAAAGCATGCCAGGCTACTGGAGCCGTTCAGCCTAATCCTGAAGAGTAGGTCTGGCAGTTGAGTCGTTGGCCTGGCAGTTGGTTCGTTGGCCTGGCAGTTGGGTCGTTGGCCTGGCAGTTGGGTCGTTGGCCTGGCAGTTGGGTCGTTGGCCTGGCAGTTGGGTCTTTGGCCTGGCAGTTGGGTCGTTGGCCTGGCAGTTGGGTCGTTGGCCTGGCAGTTGGGTCGTTGGCCTGGCAGTTGGGTCTTTGGCCTGGCAGTTGGGTCTTTGGCCTGGTTGTTGGGTCGTTGGCCTGGCAGTTGGGTCTTTGGCCTGGCAGTTGGGTCTTTGGCCTGGTTGTTGGGTTGTTGGCCTGGCAGTTGGGTCTTTGGCCTGGCAGTTGGGTCGGATCGAGGTGTAATAAAGTTCCTTCTACAAACAAACTGCACCAGCGTTCGTTTAAGACCGGACCGAGGCCACCTCCTCTCAAGGGTCTGGTGTAAACGTTACCATGACAACAAGCATCAGGCCAGTCAGAGTGCGACCAGCAGGAGTGTGTTAGAGGTTTCAGGCGCGCTCATGTTTTTAATTGTTTTAAAACGATGCAGACTCAGAAAAACATATTTCACATACTTATTAAAGACGGCCGAGAGGAAGACGTCCCGTCCTGCAACACCGTTTTCATCCGTGTTAGCGAGGAGTCCATCTCCCGTGACTTCATCCATAATTTAGTAAAATGGGACGAGGAACGAATTAGATTTGAGAAACTTCCATCTGTTTTTAATTTGTTCTATAGTTCATGTAAAGCCACCGTCGTCCCTTTGCTCATATACTGGTCTGAACAGCTCGTTATTGCTTTACAGCCGTCCATCCTGCTAACTATTTTTAAATCTTTTAAGGTTTGAATCATGAACTTTGTCTCTTCAAGACCAGTTTCTACCTCCTGCCATGTTGAAACATCCTCTATGACGCTACTGTACATGTGCAGAGCATACTTAAACGCTCCGACTGGGAATGTAATCGGATACAGGCTTTACACCCCTATTATTCTTCTATTAAACTGATTCTTCACGGGATGACCCACCTCCTTCAATCGGATAGAAACTGTAATCGGAATGACCTCAATCAGACTAGTCTATTCAGATTGAGATGTATACATGGACGTGTTCTGTTCCGATTGAGCTTTAGTTTGATTATTAACGGATTATCAGGCTGCATGTAAAGAGTGCACCCTGAATGAGCTTGCATGGTTGGTTTCAGATCAATCAGTGCTAGAATTGCTGGGCTGCAGGCTGTTTATTGAAAAGTTGAGGCCAGAGGCGGCGATTCTATACACCTCTCTGAATGTTTCACGTCCTTTCAAGGGCTTCTGCATCAATCTGGTGTCTCCACTCATCACCCTGAGAGGGATCTTCTTTACTTGGTACCACCACCACCAGGCGCTGTGCTGTGAATAATGCATTCTGTGGGGTGTTCTCAATTGCCTATGCGAGGGGCGTTGTTGCCGCAGCACCGCTGCCTGCAAGGCCAGAATAAGATATCCCTTCGAGACTTCACAGAATCGCCACCCAGAAATAGACTCCCAGATGAAAGCTGAACAAAAGTCACCCCCAGTGGTTCTTTCAGTTTTCTATTTTTTCCCTCCTCAACTGTAACATGATAGCATGTCAAGTGGAATGTGCTACGTCAGACCTACACTACCACTCAAAAGTTTGGGATCACAGTGAAATGTTCTTGTTTTAATGGAGTATCTTCTTCCTTAACACAACAATGGACTGACGGGTCTCTAAAGAAAGTTGTTTCTGGTCATTGTGAGTCGGTCACAAACCATCAACTGCTGATCTTCAGATACTAAACTAACCTAGAATGTTGTTCCCTTTTATACTCACTTATTAGTAGAATGTTTTTCAGCTGTGATCACAATTGAGCAAGAGTGTCCTAACAACCAATTAGTCCAATAACATCCTTAACTTGGATTGGTGGTCGTACCAGGAGATTTAGACAGAGGACTGAGAATTGCTGATAATAGAACTATATGCAAAATAAGCCTCTATACAAAAATAGACTTTAATACAAACATTTTTATTCTTTAAAAATCATCTAATACACTTACATTCATTGTGAAATGGACAATATTGTTTGTGAATTGCATGAAAATTGCATGAAATGAAATTCTAAAGTGATCCTGAACTTCTGAGTGGTAGTGTATGCGCTCATCCACATCTTTTTTTCTCCCCTCCTCTTAACGTCTGTCGTCCTATGGCGCGATGGCTTTGCGTTGAAAGGTGCGCCCTTGTTCTTCGGCCCGTCTGTCTTCGGCCTCGGGTCGAGCGCTGGCTAAAGGCCAGGCGCCGTGCGATAGCTGATGATTTACACACTGACGAGGAGGCCAGCCTGGCAGCACTCAATCTCTCCCTGTAGTTATCTCCCAGTGCCTCTCTCTCTCTCTCTCTCTCTCTCTCTCTCTCTCTCTCTCTCTACCTCTTTCCTCTCTGTCATCTGTCGGCATTAAAAGGAACGCTACAATTAGCCTCTTCAGGTTCCGGTTTATTACAGATGTAATGCAGCGTATTGTGGCTGCGGCGAAACACCTGGACGAGGATCCTCTCAGCCTGGGAAAGGGACAAACTATAATTTGTAGAGGAAGAGCTCTTAGAAAGGAGCTTGAAGAGGGAAGAGACGCAGAGCTTTGTCCTTCGAGGGCTTTTCAGAAGCAAGCACCCATCTGTCATTAGGTCAGGCTCTTTAGTCATTTCTCAGGCATGCTGGGAGAGAACTGTTGTCCGTACAGGCCGAAAGCAGAGGCTGAGAAGCTCCTACCAGTAGTTTTATCTCACTGGTCTGGGAGGTCTATACTTTAGTACACTCTTAGAAAGTGCTGGGGCTAAAGTTCTGAAGTGACCACTAATATAAATGTCTAACGTTTATTACTATCAGCTGCACTTTTGAACAGGAGTTATGTAACATATATATTTGAGTTTGGGTTTTTATTCTAAATTTTAAATCAAAGTTTATTTGTCACATATGTTTTCATACATGATACCAGTGACATGCCTTGACAACTGCCCACTTACATGAATCAATTTGATAATACAGAGTATCTGAAATATGCAGGTATATATATAAGAAAGGTGTTTATAAAAAGGAAAAATAAATAAAAATACACACTGCACTTAAATATGCACTGTATTTAAATCTATTATCACTCCACCTTAAATGGTAGCTGTAGTTATATTCTCTATATATATATATATATATATATATGTATGTGTGTGTGTGTATGTGTGTGTGTGTGTGTGTGAGTCCTGTGTTTCACATAAGTGTGTGTTATGCGTGTGTGTGTCCTGTGAATGACATAAGTGTGTGTTATGTGTGTAAGTCCTGTGTATGATGTGTGTGTGTATGACATAAGTGTGTGTTATGTGTGTAAGTCCTGTGTATGATGTGTGTGTGTATGACATAAGTGTGTGTTATGTGTGTGAGTCCTGTGAATGACATAAGTGTGTGTTATGTGTGTAAGTCCTGTGTATGATGTGTGTGTGTGTGTGAGTCCTGTGTATGACGTGTGTGAGTCCTGTGTATGATGTGTGTGTGTGTGTGTGTGTATGACATAAGTGTGTGTTATGTGTGTGAGTCCTGTGTATGATGTGTGTGTGTGTGTGTGTGTGTGTGTGTCCTGTGTGTGTGAGTCCTGTGTATGACGTGTGTGAGTCCTGTGAAGGACATAAGTGTGTGTTATGTGTGTGAGTCCTGTGTATGACATGTGTGTGTGTGTGTGTGTGTGTGAGTCCTGTGTATGATGTGTGTGTGTGTGTGTGTGTGTGTGTGTGTGTGTGTGTGTGTGTGTGTGAGTCCTGTGTATGACGTGTGTGTGTGTGTGAGTCCTGTGTATGATGTGTGTGTGTGTGTGTGTGTGTGTATCCTGTGTGTGTGAGTCCTGTGTATGACGTGTGTGAGTCCTGTGAAGGACATAAGTGTGTGTTATGTGTGTGAGTCCTGTGTATGACATGTGTGTGTGTGTGTGTGTGTGAGTCCTGTGTATGATGTGTGTGTGTGTGTGTGTGTGTGTGTGTGATGTGTGTGTGTGTGTGAGTCCTGTGTATGACGTGTGTGTGTGTGTCCTGTGTATGATGTGTGTGTGTGTGTGTGTGTGTCCTGTGTATGATGTGTGTGTGTGTGTGTGTGTGTGTGTGTGTGTGTGTGTGTGTGTGTGTGTGTGTGTGTGTGTGTGTGAGTCCTGTGTATGACGTGTGTGAGTTCTGGATTTGACATAAGTGTGTGTTATGTGTGTGAATCCTGTGTATGATGTGTGTATGTGTGTGAGTCCTGTGTATGGTGTGTGTGTGTGTGTGTGTGTGTGTGTGTGTGTGTGTGTGTGTATGTGTGTGTGTGTGTGTGTGTGTGTGTATGTGTGTGTGTGTGTGTGTGTGTGAGAATTAAAGACAAAGTGACAGAAATGTAAAGGATGACAACAGTTTACTCAATAACACAAACGTGATTAGAAGCTGTGGATCTGCTGGATTTGTGCTCTGGTGAAGTTAAAGGTGGCTCCTTATCTGAATTTCCTGCTTCACCTTAAATGGTATCAGAATGTAATTGCTGATACCGTTGAAGGAAGAATGAGAAATTCTAATAAAAAGTTAACTTCAGGTGGATGTTGGTGGAGTGATGAGGAGATTTTAACCCTCGTTCTTGTCCTGCTCGGTGTATCTCAGCTGCACAGCTATAAGAAGACACTAAGCTGGAAAGATAATCTACTTAAATCTCTCCATCTTTCTCGGTTTAATGCGGCCCCTAATCACGGTAGCTACGTTATTCAAAGTTGTGTTAACTGTAGGGACTGGAAATTTCTTAATTGCTCATAACATCTACGAAACGTTTAGATAGAAACCTGACTATCGATGAAATGCTTGGAATACTGTGTATGTGATGGTACCAGATTTGGTTTGGGAAGTGTGAAGGGCTTGTGTTGAGGATGAGGATGACCATTACCTGCTTCCTCTCTTTGTGATTTCTGGATTCGCCCTTGACATTTATGTTTGACTGCTTTAGTTATTGTTTACTGCTCTCTGGTTTTGACCCTGGACTGTATCCTGACACTGTCTGTGTATTTTCTCTTTTCATTACAGCCTCTAACTTAGTTTTATGCGTGAGCGTCTAGCCCGATCTGTTGCATAATAATCTCCCTCTAGGGTTTCTAAGGAAACGTGCAGTGCAATCTAGATCAAGTACCAGTTACATACACTACCGCTCCAAAGTTTGAGATCACAGTGAAATGTTTTTGTTTTAATGGAGTATCTTCTTCCTTAACACAACAATGGACTGACGGGTCTCTAAAGAAAGTTGTTTCTTTCTGGTCATTGTGAGTCGGTCAGCAAGCCATCAACTGCTGATCTTCAGATACTAAACTAACCTAGAATGTTGTTCCCTTTTATACTCACTTATTAGTAGAATGTTTTTCAGCTGTGATCACAATTGAGCAAGAGTGTCCTAACAACCAATTAGTCCAATAACATCCTTAACTTGGATTGGCGGCTGTACCAGGAGATTTAGACAGAGGACTGAGAATTACTGATAATAGACTATATGTAAAATAAGCCTTTATACAAAAATAGACTTTAATACAAACATTTATATCCTTTAAAAATCATCTGATACACTTACATTAATTGTGAAATGGACAATATTGTTTGTAAATTGCATGAAAATTGTATGAAATTAAATTCTAAAGTGATCCTAAACTTCTGAGTGGTAGTATACGTCCTATCATGTGTTATAGTTTGCGTATGCTTTGTGAAGGAACTGGGAGTGTTCTGTGTTCACCCTGGCTCTCCTCTCAGCAACAGCTACTGTGGTGCAACCTGATGGAAACCCCTCCCCTGTCGTAAGCTGCATGAACTGGCGTGCACCCTCCTCTGCAGGTTCACATGATCTATTCCTGGCACTCACATAAATAAGCATATCAAACTCGCTTCTGGAATTTTTCAGCCATGTAAATTTGCCGCATGCATATTCAGCAGCATAATAAACATGAACATGACAGCTAAGGACATTTTCTTTTCTAGAAACAATGCAAGAGGATAAACGCCGAGAAGCCCATTAACAAACAGTTCTTGTTCATGCGTTATGTAATATCTAAACGTTTCGTAGATGTTATGAGCAATTAAGAAATTTCCAGTCCCTACAGTTAACACAACTTTGAATAACGTAGCTACCGTGATTAGGGGCCGCATCGAACCGAGCAAGATGGAGAAATTTAAGTAGATTATCTTTCCAGCTTGGTGTCTTCTTATAGCCGTGCAGCTGAGATACACCGAGCAGGACAAGAACGAGGGTTAAAATCTCCTCATCACTCCACCAACATCCACCTGAAGTTAACTTTTTATTAGAATTTCTCATTCTTCCTTCAACGGTATCAGCAATTACATTCTGATACCATTTAAGGTGAAGCAGGAAATTCAGATAAGGAGCCACCTTTAACTTCACCAGAGCACAAATCCAGCAGATCCACAGCTTCTAATCACGTTTGTGTTATTGAGTAAACTGTTGTCAACCTTTAAATTTCTGTCATTTTGTCTTTAATACACACACACACACACACACACACACACACACACACACACACACACACACACACACACATCATACACACACACACACACACACACACACACACACACACACACACACACATCATACACACACACACACACACACACACACACACATCATACACACACACACACATCATACACACACACACACACACACACATCATACACAGGACTCACACACACACACACACCATACACACACACACACACATATCATACACACACACACACACACACATCATACACAGGACTCACACACACACACACACACACACACACACACACACCATACACAGGACTCACACACACACACACACCATACACACACATCATACACACACACACACACACACACACACACATCATACACACACACACACATCATACACAGGACTCACACACACACACACACACACACACACACACACACCATACACACACACACACACATATCATACACACACACACACACACACACACACACACACACACACTTATGTCCTTCACAGGACTCACACACGTCATACACAGGACTCACACACACACACACACATCATACACAGGACTCACACACACACACACATCATACACAGGACTCACACACACACACACACACACACAAACACATCATACACAGGACTCACACACATAACACACACTTATGTCCTTCAAAGGACACACACACACATCATACACAGGATTCACACACACGTAGAATGTTTTTCAGCTGTGATCACAATTGAACAAGAGTGTCCTAACAACCAATTAGTCCAATAACATCCTTAACTTGGATTGGTGGTCGTACCAGGAGATTTAGACAGAGGACTGAGAATTACTGATAATAGAACTATATGCTAAATAAGCCTCTATACAAAAATAGACTTTAATACAAACATTTTTATTCTTTAAAAATCATCTGATACACTTACATTAATTGTGAAATGAACAATATTGTTTGTGAATTGAATGAAAATTGCATGAAATGAAATTTCTAAAGTGATCCTAAACTTTTGAGCGGTAGTGTCTAGGTGGACCAGCAAGTAGTAGGAGTGTCTAATAGAGTGGACAGTGAGTGGACTTACACCACCACAATGTGAGTGCCACTGCAGTGCTGGGAATGATCCACCACCCAAATAGTATCTGCTCTGTGGTGGTCCTGTGGGGGTCCTGATCATTAAAGAACAGAGTAATAAAGTATACAGAGAATCAGATGAACTACAGTCTATAAGTGTAGCTCCTATACGGTCAGTGGAGCTGATACAGTGACTTTATGAGGTGAACTAGGTCAAGTGGTGTCCGAATTTTGGAAATACCAAGTTTGTAACTGCACTCAGTTGTTGACGAAACTGTGTTTACAATTGGGAAACTGGAGATTCTACTTGTTATACACTATTACACGTCTACAAATGCACTAAAGTGAGCAATCAATGTGAAACAAATATAACTGATGGGCTTCCATGTTGTTTTAATACAGCCTAGGATCTGAATCCTTTCTTTTTTTTGAGGTTGGCATATCTTTCAGCAGGAATAGGAACCGAGCGGAGTCCTGTTCACTAGTTACAACCTTCCAATGAGCATTCAAACACAGCGTTAGTGCAGGGACGACTAAAACATGCAGGCTGACAATACAATAGTAGGTTTGGGAGACCACTGTCATAAGGAATACAAAGCTGAACACATGGCTCTTATTTTAAACCTTGGCAGGTGTCAGCGTTTTCCCTCTCAAGAAGCACAAGTGTGTTAGGAAGTGACAGGTGTGAGCATTCCTTGGGAAAGCTTTACCCCAAAGGCTCCTGTTAAGAGAAAGATGGTTAACACATTAACCATCAGGTTTGATCTGCACTCCAACAACAGACACGTTGGCTTAGTTTACTTTTCCAGATTCAGTGGTACGACTCTAACCTGCGGTAGAGCATGTTTGAGACAGATGTCATAATTCCGTCATCTAAGGTTGTGTTTATGCCGATGTCACCCCAGCGACCTGATGAAAGAAGGAATGTTGTTATGTGTTGGTTTAGTTAATGATCAATGGAAAACAGCCCAGTGACTGTTTCTCACTTGAAGCAGCCCATATATCCCTCGAGCATTACTGGCTCCTAATCACCGACTTGGCTCGGCTAATGGAGGCTCCGTAGTTTGGAGGCGCAGACGGGCTCCATTCATGTCCATTGTTATGGATTAAGCTTCATTTAAAGGGCTTTCGTTCCCATTGTGATTTGTACCCCCTTTGGAAATCCCCCTCGGGCATTCGGCATACCACTATGAGTCACCAGTTACATTCAAGCTGTAGGTCAGGGCCTAAATAGGGCCCTAACAAACAGACAGTCGTTCCACTCCCTGCCTTGGAGACGCCGTAACAAAGCCGTGCTAAAGGGGCGCTGCAGGCTAAGCCTAGAAAAAATTCCCAATTTTGGGCCTCCTTGAAGAAAGAGCCCAACTTCAGCTTCTTTGGCTTCTCCATCACTGGACCATGGAAATGAGGTAGTATGTGCTCACCTATTACCAACAACATCCCCTCTCTGCTTGTACCCGTGGTCACCATAAGGTCACCAAGATGTCACCAGGTTTCTTAGCCCAACTTCAGTTCAGCTGAAACCTGCTGCTGGTTGTTGGAGCTACGAGGCTATTAGAAGTAGCTTGAATGAGCATTTGAGGCAAGTGTGTGATGATTTGGCAAAGGCTGCTTCCTGCAAACCAAGCCTCGAGTCTCTAGGGTGCGAGTGCCACCTGAGTCTTCACTGTTTACTAGAAAATATTAGTTTAGTCTGGTGACTGCAGACCTTGCACTGCACTGTAACACTTCATTTTGATAGCTAAACTAAGGATTCAACCAAACACCTATTGAGTGAAACGAAAGATTATAGGAAGATGTTATTAATGCTCACCAGACACTAGAAGACTTTTAAAAGACTCTGAAAGACGTTTAATAGACTGAAGTCTGACTCCCTCTCACATCTAAAGACTAGTCACAGGCTATGATTCACCTGGCACCAACCAGCTCTCCTCTCTATTGGTGCCAGTTGCTCCATCCAAGTCAAGTCAAGTCAAGTCAAGTGGGTTTTATTGTCATTTCAACTACATACAGAGTACACAGTGAAACGAAACAACGTTCCTCCAGGACCATGGTGCAACATAGACAGTGCATACAGACACAAGTGCAACACAAACAAACAAGTGCGGACAGACAACACAACACAACACAGTACAGACAGAGAATAATAAATAATTGCTGGTAGTGTGCAAAAAAAAGTGAGGTAGTAGAGTTATCAGTGCAATGCTTTGTGCAAAAATGCTTCCCTTTTTTATCTGGCGTAAATGGTTGGAGAGAGAGAGAGTGAGAGAGAGAGAGAGAGAGAGAGGGAGAGAAAGAGAGAGAGAGAGAGAGAGAGTGTGTACATGTACCAGAAAGATATCAGTTCAGACATTGAGTTGTGTTGAGAAGTCTTGGGGGAAGAAGCTGTTGCAGAGTCTGGTCGTGTTGGACCGGACGCTGCGGTACCTTCTTCCTGATGGCAGGAGGGAGAACAGTCTGTGTGAAGGGTGGGTGGGGTCATCCACAATGCTGGTTGCTTTGCGGATGCAGCGGGTGGTGTAAATGTCCAAGACGGAGGGGAGAGAGACTCCGATGATCCTCTCAGCTGTCCTCACAATGCGTTGGAGGGACTTGACTGCATCACTGAATCATCCACCTGATGAAGAACCTGTACAGCTTCTAAAGCTTCTACCATCAGACTCAGCTTTAGTTTAATAAACTGTAAATACTGTTCCACCAGAGGAGGAGGGGTCTCGCCTTGTGAGTCTGGTTCCTCCCAACGTTTCTTCCTCCAGTTGAGGGAGTGGTTCTTGCCACTGTTGCCTCTGGCTTGTTCACAGTGGATAAAGTGTTTTAATTTCATGTTTTTCATGCTTTTAAATTCCTGTAAAGCTGCTTTGTGACAACATCATTGTAAAAAGCGCTATACAAGTAAACTTGACTTGACTTAACTATTTACAAGACTGCTACTAGACTACTTTTGAGATTTATATGATTGAAACTAGTAATATACAGCTAAATGTAGGGTTAACTGCTAGGCTAGTTGTAAACACTGTACCCCTGTTTGGCAGTGTTTTAGCATAGCATACTCTGTGGGGATTTCGAGGGTTTCAGCAATTTCTGTTAACCCTTTTTCCTTTTCCACTCTGTCGTGGTATAAATGGGAAGTAAAGAGGCACTCTTGCTCACTCCACAGCTCACTCCACAGCTCA
This sequence comes from Megaleporinus macrocephalus, assembly GCA_021613375.1. Classification (NCBI taxonomy): domain Eukaryota; kingdom Metazoa; phylum Chordata; class Actinopteri; order Characiformes; family Anostomidae; genus Megaleporinus; species Megaleporinus macrocephalus. The sequence continues at coordinate 5,856,089 of CM038725.1, read as the reverse complement.
CTCCACAGCTCACTCCACAGCTTCACCAGTTTCTCTTTTCTATTGTACAGTCCAGGAGAACCGCAGTTTCCGAACCCTCGCCAGACTCTCTCCATGTCTAACTTCTCAACCCGCCGTTTGGTGGTGAACAGAGCTCTCCTATTGGTTGTCAACAATGTTCACGTCACTATTTGCGTGAGCCAAGACTTTAGACTTAGGATAATAATAAACACGGTTGATTTAATTAAACCTGCAGTCTTGACCACCTAACACTAAACGATCCATAGGACTTGAGCGCGACTCAACTCCAGCAGGACTCATGATTTTATTCCGACACTGGAAATTTGTCTGCGACAGTAAAATGGCTTTAACTCGTTTGGTGTAAGACCAGCGTAAGTCTAACCCTTACCGAAACCTTAACCTCCACGTAAAAGCTACACCTACTGCTAAGCATGAACTCAACAATCACCAGAAAGTTTGTTAATAATATAAGTATCTGATCAACTATAGGGGTCGCATCTATGTGACTCAACATTTTCCAGTTTTAATGATGAGCTATTAATTACAGAAGAGTCTTCAGTCTGAACGAGAACTAGTGTTTAAAGAAAAAAAGGAGTCTGTTGTTTGTATAGCTGATAAAGTTTATGGCCTTTTTAAGCAATTTGATATGTGACACCGGGTCCCCCCTCCCCCGCTGGGTGTATTGCCCTCACACCCTGCCTAATGTTCTAAGCCTGAGCCACTTAAGTCATCAATCCAAGGGTCATTACAGCCGTAATCTATGTTTATACTTGAAGAATGGTAAATGGTGCGAGAGTGCATGTGCTAAACATGCTGCAAACACAGCATCTACACCTCGTGCTGACCCCACGTGATATACTGTACAGTCGCAGTACGTAGTCATGTATCTACACTTGGTGTTCACTGTAACTGTGTTAGTGGAGCTAAGGCTGGACCAAAAATAATATCTCAATATTTTTAGCTGAATGGCGATATACGATATATATCTTGATCATTTTTCTTCCCATAAGGTGATAAAAGATCTTATAATTTGGATCTTGTTCAAACAAACAATGAGCATCTTTGTGCTGCTTTATTAAGAACAAACTTTAGTGTTACTTAAAGCTTAAACTTTAAAACTATGCAATCCTTTAAGAATAAAATTGATTACTTCTCTGTGGATTCATCCCTTCTCTCAGCCGACATCCTCAGCTTTTCTGCTACAGTGAAAGAAGCTGCTTCTCCGTAAATCGATACACAAGTAACTGTTATTTAATATCATACTTACAGAACAGGAGCGATAACTAACAGCGTTACAGGTATATTCATACTGTGGCCCTTTTCTGTACTCGGTAGTTTCGTTAACCAGCCCTACATTCAACAAGCATTGGTTTTCTTTTTACTAAGCAGCTGCTCTCAATAGCTTCTTTCGTGTGTTTATGCGTCTCCATGCTGTCGCTGCCTGTGCTTACGGGTGAATTGGTGAGGAGGGGTGAGTTTTCTGAGGGAGAGAGGTGGGGCAGTGTGAAGAGAAAGGCGAACTAGTGGATCTACAAGTGTAATTGCAGCGCAACAGAGATTATATCGATATAAACAATATTGTCTCATCTTATATCTCAAATAAAAATATATCGATTTCTTAAAAACCTCGATATATCGCCCAGCCATAAGTGGAGCTTTAGTCACACTGAGCGAATCAGAAGGAAGATCTGCAGAGCAGGTGTGTATATGAGAGCTGCATCATATCAGTACACAAACCTGCTCACATACGGAGATCTACTCTTCACTCGGCTGATAACACTCGGAATATCACTGCTCTGCTTCTTCAGAGGTTTCTGGACTATCTAAAGCTCTGATGAGCTCTGATCTAACACGAGGCTAAAGCTGTGCTTCCTGTTCTCCAGCTTCTGGAACTTGGAATTCTCTCGTTCCACCTTAACCAGTGCAGCAGGACTTTTTTGTTTAATGGGACAGATTTGTTTAATGGGACGGTGCTCGGCTACTGTGCCCAAGTCCAACTAAACCGGGTCCGGACCAACCTCTTCAAGTTATATTCATTGCCTTGATGTAGTAACATTTCGTTCTGTCTATCAGACTGAACACTTTGCTGTGAGAAGCTTGTTACTTGAAGTCACGTTGAAGCTGATACTGCTGCGCCCTGCAGGAGGACAATGGCATTGCAGTACTGACCGTAGCAAAGTTGAACACTTAGGGTTGGTTTTAGATTGAAGTAAAGGTTTAATTTGTTTACCATATGAAGGCTGGGCACGCTATTATAGTTTTCTTTAGACTGATATTTAATTCTATTGATTTATCTATATCAGCTTTGTAGCTCCAGTTAGCTTTGTATCTTCTAAAGAAGCTGACTCGGGTTGCTGAACATATCTTAGTTGACCGGAACACTGGTTCTAGGCTTGTGGCAACCATTATTACAAAACCACGTTTAAGCATTAAATGCATTAGCTGGAGAAAAGTAGAGCCGGCATGGAGGGAAGTGATTCACGGTGGTAAGCACCAGGAGATCCTCGTTCTTCTTCCTTACCCACTGGGTGGTGTCTGCGTCTAACTCAGCCTGAAAGAGAACCCTGGCCTTTCCCAAGCAGCCTACATGGCTCGAGCTTGGAATGGCGCATCCCATTGTCTCGCTCCAATGGCCTCCCTGGTACGACGGCTTTTGTCATCAGATCAGGTTGACGATTCATGAGCCAGGCTTCTAGACTAGTCTAAGGAAAGAGGGGTCTTCGTTTGTGAGGTCATAGGACAGGATCTGTTGTCAGATGTATGTCTTTGTTGACAGCTAAGGTCAGAGAAGGGGTCATGCACTGTGTTGTGATGGTTCTTCAAACATCCTGATACAAATAAATAATAAATAAATAGTCCCAAAATAGTCTTATTGTTATATTTTTAACCAATAATTGGATGTAGGTATTCTTAGAATTGAGCACAGGACCAGTAGAGTGTAAAGAAAATAACTGGTATGGAATAATAAATGCTCTGCGAGGGAAAACAGAGGCTTGTCAGATTAGGTTTGCTTATTAAGAATAAAGGCTGTTTAGATTCGAGGAAGAGAATCCTGGTCTGAAGGGAACACAGGGAGTGGATAAATGTCTTGATTAGCTGAGCCACAACAACCTAATAGAGCAACAATAGCAGGTAACCTTGAAATAGTGGCTTTCATTTAAAAAATAATTAGTTATGAAAGTCAAAGTTGGAACTCCTGGCAGTCCAATTTACACTTAATGCAAATGTAAACAGTGGTCATATATAGAAGTACTGTGCGATTGTGTATTCATTCACTCAGTCAGACATACCAAGTCATATCAATCAGGGTTTTTCAAACTGCGGGCCCTCTGGTGGTCCGAAAGTCATACAAACATACATAATAATTAAAAACCAAACATTTTCACCAATATAACCAACATAAACATTAAAAACATCTCAGTAACAGTCAGCTGGTCAGAGATCTGGACCCACTTCCAGCCCAACTCTGGCTTAGTTCACTGCTGGTGGAACCCAGTCTATGATCATATGAGGGAGCTTCATCAGTAGACCTCTCTTCTTCTTCTAGCAGTACGTCACTTTATTGTCCAACTCTTTACAGACGCTCATATCGTTCCCGCAGCACCAGCTGCTGTTAAACTAGTAAGAAAATAGTAGGGACGTTTGATTTGGGCTCCTGGATCTCAGAGCGGCTGAGCATCAGCGACCAGAGAGGTTAAACTCAAACTGATAAACCAACAAAGAAGCAGAAATCAGGTTTATTATTAGTGCTGATTGTGAGGAGGTGCATTGGGTGGAGTCAGAGAGGTTCAGCTGTTTCAATACAAATCACAAAAGCCCTCAAAACATCTCGAGACCAACCCTACACAGTGGAGCATTTTCAGTGATGGACTGCAGCTCCAGGCCAACATCCACACCTACCTCCTTTGCAAATTTTGGTTACTATGATTGAAGCCAATTGGATGATCTAATTGTTTATAGTCTTTTCCAGCGTCGGCACTTAAGAACATCTGTTAACTGCATTCTAGAAAGTTGATGTTAGTGTTACTGTGAGCTGATAAGCTTTCTAGGCGAGAAGAATGGATTTCTTCCATGGCTGTCATGTTTATGCAAGCATTTTTAAAGGAATCAAACTCATTAGTAAATTTCTTGGTCACTATTTGATGCTGCCCGAGCTAACAGTGTATATTTTCGTTGATCTTTTGAGGTAAAGTCAGTAATTAAGCAAGAAATTTCACTGCTTAGCTCTGGTTTCAGGAGGAACCCTTGCCATCTGTAAATATACATTTTCATCATCCATCCATGGAATTGCTTAACCATTCGTTCCACATGTGTCTCGTTCTGATCTTCTAAACAACCACGACAAGAGCGCATCCTTCCAATTAGCCAAATTTGGCAGGTCAGGCTGTTTGGCAGATTCGCTGTTTACTCTCCTTCACAGGCCTTAAATAACGGGGGAGGGGAGCTGAGAATGCCAAAGATAGCGTGAACCCAGAGAGCGGAGAGGGGGCGAGAGCTTCTTTGTCCACCGTAAACCTTCTTTTTGCGGCTCCCACAAAGAGGTGGCCGGGGATGAGTTATGTGTGAAATCCTGCTACGGTGAGCTGGACGGGCTGCCGTGAACGGAGCCATTGTTGCAACTTCCAAGAGGCTTGACCACCATCTCTCCGTCCACCGGCTTTTTAAAATTTCTTTTTCTCACACCTTACCGTTTCGCCGAGGTTCAAAGTGACACAGGACTCTTGAACGTATGAGCCAATCATGAAAGAAGGAGAGATGCAATATCTGGGTCCGTGAAGGGTCGGCCGTACAGTGTAATTCAGGCCTCGATCCTTTAGTCTTGACAGCGTGAAAGAGCTTTGATCTTGTGCCCATCTACAAAAGGAATCCGCAATGTTATTTACGCTCAGCGGTGGCTGTTGTAGTAGAGAGGCCATCAGGGGACAGGAGGGAATAGATGGCTCTTGGATACTCGTCCGGGGCCCTGACCCTATTTTTCACCAGGTTTTGATGCCGTTCACTTCTGGGAGCAGGTGTCGCTGATTCTCTAAATTAGATTTCTTCTCAGGGCATGAAAGTCTGATCAGGGACAGGTGAGGGTCCAGCATAATATATTTGGGTGCATTTGGGGTTAGACCTTTTCACACTGAGTACAATATACATCACTCAGAGAATTGAGAATGTGGTAAGAAGACAGGATTTTGCTTTTAAGCACTAAAATCACAAGTGGTTTGGTATATATATATTTATATATAATATATATATTAATATATATACTATATTTATATATATATAATATATATATATATATTTATATACCAATACCACTTGTGGATTTTAAAATCGATCGGCATGGTGTCCTATTGTTCATATTGTACTGCTACATTACTTTTTCCTTACCAATCACATGTTCACTAGATATATATAGTTTTATATATATATATATATTTTTAGTATTATTATATTTATTTTGTATTTATATAATATATTGATATATATATAACTTCAACGAAGGCTACTTACAGGCTATTTTGGAGCATTTCTATTGGTCCATTCATCATTAAAGTTTATACACCATATATTAAACAGCCCGTTGTGCCCCCCCCCCTTGTCATCTGTTGTAGGAATTAGTCGAAAATGGCTGTTTATTTATTAGTGTTGTTCTCAACCAGGTATGAACAGCCGATATGATTATTTAGTAAAAGATGTAAAGTAATCATACATACAATACTAGAGTAACTTGAATATGTTTCTATGTGAGGAAGTTGTTTAAGTTCTTGAACCAGTTTGAAGAACAAAGTGTAGTTCCAGATCTTCGCCTGGGACGCCACAGATACTTGTATAAGTGTGTCTACAGTTCCTTCAGCAGCAAATCTTGATTATCGTAATGATGCACTGAGCAGTACAAAGAAGGTATAGATGAGTACTGTAATTGAATACTGGGTTGTTTCACACATTAGAGATGCTTGGAAAGGTTAAAAGCACAATGAGGTTGTAAATGCACCTACTTAACTCTATTATTTCTGGGATGTTTAATATTTTTAAAAAAATTACTAAATAAAAGCTTCCTGTCTGGGAAAAAATGCTTTTTAAATATAATAATGTCTTCAAGTGCCTGAAACATTTGCGCAGTACTTGTATATATTAATATGGTTGGTGTAGTGTAGTGGTCAGGTGATTATTTTTATAGAGATATAAGGTCTGTTCAGACATATTGCCGTTTTAGAAAAAGCATATATTAGAAGTACATTGAAAAACAAGCTTCATCAGTGCCTCAGTACTTGGTTCTTAAGTAAAGACAGTGGTTCTGTTTAAAACCACGAGTTATACATAGAACCGTCTCGTGGTTATTTGCATGGTGGAGATGTTATTCAGATAGATGTGTTGTGTGTGGTTCTATATGGAGCCATTTATCAGAAACGGCTTTCATATGGAAGTACAGAATTGATGTAATCAGCTCGGTAGGTCTAGCACTGACCAGATATCTAAAGATATATGAAGAAAACTTTACTTTCTTTACTTTCAAAGCAAGTCAATGGAACCAAATCTTTTTTCCAGGTTATTTTGGAGCATTCCTATTGGTCCATTCATCATGAAACCTTCAAACGATGTTGATAAATAAAAATGGATAAAATGAAGATGCATGCTTTTCTGTGGACAGTGATGATATGATTTGAATTGTGGACCAATCTCTGGGTTGACATTGTGGTGTCATGTTATGTAAACACTGCTGTGGTTGTTGTAGGGCTAAAAACATTGCCTGTAGCACACTGTACATTCTGATTGGAGACTAAGAAGATGTAATGGAGATACTGTACATGTATTTTACTGGAAGATTCTACATCAGTATAGTTTATCATTGGGTAAATAGACAGTATGTGTAGTATTGGTTAATATTGGCTATTGAGCCTAATGAGTAGTTGTTTAATTATTTTTATTATTAATGGTACTCATTCTGGTCATCTTCTGGTGAAGTGTGATGTGAAGGTGATGTGATCTGGTGATTGGAAAGTGCGAAAAGAACCAAGCCATACTGGATTTTCGCCAGTAGTACCCAATATGCTATAGCTAATTAGTAGTTTGGCACATAATAACTAAATAAGCCTTTGCTAGTTGCTGCCTATTCTCATATCTGGGTTTTAATTAAAACAGAAAATTCTTATACCCTAATATTTTTGAGCTCCATGAGACAATTAGTGTTTGGCCTCACAGGAACATTGGCCGTAGTCCAACATACCATCTGCACCTCTTGTGTTTCTGAGCTTTAGCCAGCCTTTACAGTCTGCTCCAGCCCTAACGTAAAGAAAAGGCGTCCGAGAAGAGGCTAATATCACGTTACACACAAAAACACCAGCCTCGCTCTTCGGGGATAACCCACACAAAGTGCTCCTTGAAGTGGAATACAGTTAAAAAGGATAAACACAAAAAAAAAGAAAAGTAAGTAGCGTGGCTAACGCAGCCGCGTCCCTCGTATGGCCGCTAGCGCTGTGAAGTGATGCCAGGGGCTTTCTGGCAACTGCTTTGTGCGACCAGGCTGACTAAGATGCCTAAAGTTCCCTGGAGTCCTGCCACTTAGCCAAGCTGTGTGCACCCAGGGACCCGAGCAATGCCTGACGCATGCCAGGTAACCGTGGCGCTGCGGCTAGATCGTGGCGCCACGCTCGACTGATTTCTCCTGAACTTCTGAACTCTGGCCCAAGGTCACACCATGTGCCTCAGAAGATACAGAAGACTGATTCTTCCACTCTCAGTTTAGAAGTTGACACAATAGGATTAACTTCTAATGAGTTATTTAAAGGAAGTGTCCCTCGTTGTCATTGGGGTGACATACTAGAGATAATCACAGCAGTACTACAGCTTTGAGTATCTTCTATTACTAACAACAGCCTGACAAGGTCTGACAGAAGGAGATATTTTTATTTGAAGACCTCTATTTAAAGGGAACCCTGGCCGTGTATGCTTTATAACAGTGTACAATAATAAGGGTGTACAAAAATATTGAAAATATTGAATATTGCGATATGTTTGGTGCTAGGGCTGGGTATCGCCACTGATTTCCCGGATCGATTCGATCCCGATTCACAAGGTCCCAATTTAATTCGATTTCCGATTCGATTCAATTCAATATTGATTCATTTAGGGATGTATTTTGAGTTACAATAATTATGTTTTGTTTGAATATGAAAAGAAATTTTCAGAGAACTAAAGGAACACTCAACCTACCATTACTAAAAACATTAGTGTTTATATGTTTATATACCGATCACGCGAATGCTAATTTTAAAGATCGATCTCGGGTTTATACAAATCGATATCGGATTATTCAAATAAAGATCGATTTTAATCGAAAAATCGATTTTTTAAACACACCCCTATTTGGTGCAGCTGTATCTGTTAGTACTGGTTTTAATGTATTTATATTTTGTATATGTATATATATATTATATTTATAAGTGTGTGTTCACCAGTAAAAACAGCAGATCTGATTAGAACAGATGTAAATAATCATACATACAATACAAAGTAACATGAATATGTTATTGTGACGAGAAGTAGATCAGATCTGATCCAGTTTGAAGATCAAAAGTTAGGTCCAGATTTCTCCTGGACGCCCAAGACATTGTATGAATGTTTTCGAGTTACTTCAGCAGAAAATCTTGATTTAGCTTAATGAGAAGTTACTGAGCAGTCTAAGCAGGGTATTTGATCGAGAACTGATAATAATACTGGGTTGTTTACACAAGGAGAAGCTTGGAAAGCTGACGTATGTGAAAGCACTACTTACTCTATTAATACTGTTTAATATTAAAAAAAAATACTAAATATATATATACTAAATAAATATAGTTTACTCTGAAACATTAGTGGCATACAGTGGTTCAACCCCCCAATCACTAGATAACAGTGTTAGGCTCTTCCACTCCAATGTAAACAAGTCATATACAGGCATGCACTGCTGTATACTGTTGTTAAACCTATACGTATGCTGGTGTGTTTTTATGCTATGACAGTTTTCTTAACACTGTATTGGAAAAATCTCGATATATCACCTTGTTTACAGTATCGCAATATATCGTATCGTAAACTTTCATCACGATACGTTTCAGTATGACATAAAAACCAAATGGGAACCAAAAGGTGGCGCAAGAGGGTGTTAGCTTGAGACTTAAATCCTACTGAGCTCCTACATAGGCAGCATTTTACGTCATAGTATGCGCTCCCGACATGTAGACTGTCCCAATTCTTACATACTTTAAACTATGTGTTCTACTGAGGAACCTTATTTTTAGACCTGATTTTTAAGGAGCATTGATTCATCAGTCGCTTGACATTCCCATGATGCAGCCATGGCTGATCTACGAGCATGTGCTTGAAGTGGTTTCTATAATGTGGTGGTAATTTTGGATTCTCTCTGGAGTTTTAATGTGTTTCTGCGGCATATAATCACACAGATCAGTATTTTATTGTCAACTCTGTAACGGTCCTTCACATTTAACTTTTTGGATGGGCGGTGCTGTTTAGCAACCAGCTAAATCAATGGTGGCGTGCAGCAGTGGGCGGAACCAAGCCGTGACGCAGTTATCTCTCTAAATAGAGCGTCTCAGTAATCTGTTTTATGAGGAGAGATGAGGAGAGAACGCTGATACTTACACAGCTGCTACCTAGACAGCCTACTTAGACACTCACTAGGGTTTGAGACAGACCCAGTGTGTTTGTTTAGAGTAGAAAAGCAGCTTCTTGCTCTAGACAGTTCTCTCCGACCCATCACCTTTCATACATCACCTGTTGGTTTTGGCTCAGCTTACTTGGAAAATCAGTATCAAAGCTATCCAGGTTTGTCTAAACGGAAACCAATCAAGGAGAGTAGAGTTTAGAGTAGAGTAGAGTCTGAACAGTCTGGGCTTTCTTTAACTTCCACCATGTAAGTAACGGAAAGTCAATAGACGTGGATAGTCCTTTAACCACTGATCACTAAATAGAACACTGTATGGTTTAGGGAACAGAGTTTGTGATGGTAACTAGGGGTGTGTCATATCGTATCGTACACAATAATATCGCCAACATTTTTGAATATGGTGAACGATATTATACCCTGAAATATCGTGCCATATCACCCATCACTAATTATCACATCAGGTACTACTTTTACTGTTTTTATTAAAAGAAAAATTCACACTTTTCTCATTTCACATTATATATCTACTAGAGACAGATTTTATCTCCAGTATCATTCACTTTACTTCAGTCCTGGATATATGGAGATATTTGGAGTGCATTATTTAGTATTGTGACATTCTGGATCATTGACTTCTGTTACAATCTGATGAAAATTCTTAATTTTTTAATATCTCAGTTAGGGGTGTGCCATATCATATCGTATGCAATAATACAATTTAATTTTCATTTTGTTGCAGTAGTGTATTCTTGAATTATTATTTTTTTATTCAATGTTTTGTCATATCGCCAAGAGTATCGTTATCTCAACAATACCATGAACTATTGGGATATTATTGTAGGGCCATATCGCCCACCCCTAGATGGTAGTAACTGATTTTGGGCACTAATGTTACACGTGTCTGATTACTTCTACACTTCTTACATGGTTTTACTTCTTGAGGTGTACACTACTTATTGTGATGCATTGTGGGATTAAATGAGTGCACTGAGATGGGACACCTATATAGTGAATAGAGCAGAGATTCAAACCAAGCCTAAGATATAGCAGTCCTGTGTAGCCATATATAGGCATACATATATATAGCTTATATATATATATATATATATATATATATATATATATATATATATATATATATATATATATATATATATATATATATATATATATAAGCTTATATGGACTGTAGAAACTTGAAACTTGTAGTTTCTGCAGCCCAAATCATGCCCATATGTATTTTCCAGCTATTACTATAAATGAAAACATGTACAATGTCAGAGAATTATAATTTCATGCAGTGATTTTATGTTGACCATAAGTTTTTAAGCTATTTACAATGTCTAGAGTGAATGAAATTCTGATTATACTCAGTGTGATAGTGTGCTTTGCTGAATATCCAGCTACTCAATGTTCGCATTAGATTAGAAGTATCTGCTGTTGTGACACTGTTGTCACTGTCTTCCTCTGTTCCTTACTGAGATTTATATTTATTAATTTTATTTGTAGAGCATAAACAGGGACAGTGATGGGAAATGTGTTCCTCACCCTCTACTTTTCTCACAGTGAGCTGACTAATGGAAATATTGCTGATGTAGGTGCAGACTTGAAGTAGTGCATAATCATACCCCCACTCTAGTCTCTAACCCCCCCGCCACGTCCATCATTGTCTGGTTCTGCAGTTTAGCGGGCCCTTTGCTCTGGGGGCTATATTGTGGGGGAGGTGCGGGAGAAGGTCAGGAGTTTCTTCCTCCTTGACATGTTTCACCGCACACCAAAACACACCGTAATTAAAGCTAGCTCTGACGAGCCGTGCTGGGGAGGTGAGCTCATGGCATGGCATTCCTGTGAAGCACCTCATCCGGAGACGGCGGGGGGTGGGCCTTCACCACTCCCTTCAGGGCCTTTCAAGAAAAAGGGTCCTGACTCTTTGATAGAGCTATTAGGAGCAAGCAGACGTGCCCAAGATCTTGTTTGAATCTCAATGGGAAAAAAAACAAACTTCAAAGTCTGCCACTGAGGTCCAACCAAATTGAAAGGTTTGGGATATCAAACAAAAACCTCCTAGTCAGCTCCTTTTATCCAGTGTTTGCTTAAGGCTTTGGCCAAACCTTGACATCAGGCAGGTTTGCACAATATAGATTGTTTCCTTGCTGGTGTTGTGAAACTGGTCTTCACAATAAGAAGGGCTGAGTGAATGTGTGGGTATTTTAATGCATTAAGGTTTTAATTTGATCTAAAAAAAAGTATTTAGGTTAAAGTAAATGAATGCAGTCGGTGTTCACAGATACTATTTTAATTATAGTATAACATGTTAAGGCCAGTTCCAGATTCTTTACAGCTAAACTGACCTTATTAACCTGTTTTGCTTGTCTGGTGGGCCGTACTTGCTTGTTAAATTTATAAAAAGAAGAATCTGCTGCCTGTTTAAGTGAATTTTGATCAAGTAAAATCTTAAGAGTAAGATTTAACAGCTGTTTAAGTCACTTTTCTTATAAGATATTTCTGAAAATATTAGATATAAAATAATCCACTTGCTCAGAAAGAAGAAACCCAAAAGAAAATACACTACCAGTCAAACGTTTTAGGTACACTACCAGTTAAACGTTTTAGATACACTACCAGTCAAACGTTTTAGATACACTACCAGTTAAACGTTTTAGATACACTACCAGTCAAACGTTTTAGATACACTACCAGTTAAACGTTTTAGATACACTACCAGTTAAACGTTTTAGATACACTACCAGTCAAACGTTTTAGGTAAACTACCAGTTAAACGTTTTAGATACACTACCAGTCAAACGTTTTAGATACACTACCAGTTAAACGTTTTAGATACACTACCAGTCAAACGTTTTAGATACACTACCAGTTAAACGTTTTAGATACACTACCAGTTAAACGTTTTAGATACACTACCAGTCAAACGTTTTAGGTAAACTACCAGTTAAACGTTTTAGATACACTACCAGTCAAACGTTTTAGATACACTACCAGTTAAACGTTTTAGATACACTACCAGTCAAACGTTTTAGATACACTACCAGTTAAACGTTTTAGATACACTACCAGTTAAACGTTTTAGATACACTACCAGTCAAACGTTTTAGGTAAACTACCAGTTAAACGTTTTAGATACACTACCAGTCAAACGTTTTAGATACACTACCAGTTAAACGTTTTAGATACACTACCAGTCAAACGTTTTAGATACACTACCAGTTAAACGTTTTAGATACACTACCAGCCAAACGTTTTAGATACACTACCAGCCAAACGTTTTAGATACACTACCAGTCAAACGTTTTAGATACACTACCAGTTAAACGTTTTAGATACACTACCAGTCAAACGTTTTAGATACACTACCAGTTAAACGTTTTAGTACACTACCAGTCAAACGTTTTAGATACACTACCAGCCAAACGTTTTAGATACATTACCAGTTAAACGTTTTAGATACACTACCAGTCAAACGTTTTAGATACACTACAAGCCAAACGTTTTAGATACACTACCAGCCAAACGTTTTAGATACACTACCAGTCAAACGCTTTAGATACACTACCAGCCAAACGTTTTAGATACACTACCAGCCAAACGTTTTAGATACACTACCAGTCAAACGTTTTAGTACACTACCAGTTAAATGTTTTAGATACACTACCAGCCAAACGTTTTAGATACACTACCAGTCAAACGTTTTAGATACACTACCAGCCAAACGTTTTAGATACACTACCAGTCAAACGTTTTAGATACACTACCAGCCAAACGTTTTAGATACACTACCAGCCAAACGTTTTAGATACACTACCAGTCAAACGTTTTAGATACACTACCAGTCAAACGTTTTAGTACACTACCAGTCAAACGTTTTAGATACACTACCAGTCAAACGTTTTAGTACACTACCAGTCAAACGTTTTAGATACACTACCAGACAAACGTTTTAGATACACTACCAGTCAAACGTTTTAGTACACTACCAGTCAAACGTTTTAGATACACTACCAGTCAAACGTTTTAGATACACTACCAGCCAAACGTTTTAGTACACTACCAGTCAAACGTTTTAGATACACTATCAGCCAAACGTTTTAGTACACTACCAGTCAAACGTTTTAGATACACTACCAGTCAAACGTTTTAGATACACTACCAGTCAAACGTTTTAGATACACTACCAGCCAAACGTTTTAGTACACTACCAGTCAAACGTTTTAGATACACTACCAGCCAAACGTTTTAGATACACTACCAGCCAAACGTTTTAGATACACTACCAGCCAAACGTTTTAGATACACTACCAGCCAAACGTTTTAGATCACTACCAGTCAAACGTTTTAGATACACTACCAGCCAAACGTTTTAGATACACTACCAGCCAAACGTTTTAGATACACTACCAGCCAAACGTTTTAGATACACTACCAGTCAACTGTTTTAGATACACTACCAGCCAAACGTTTTAGATACACTACCAGTCAAACGTTTTAGATACACTACCAGACAAACGTTTTAGATACACTACCAGACAAACGTTTTAGATACACTACCAGTCAAACGTTTTAGATACACTACCAGACAAACGTTTTAGATACACTACCAGCCAAACGTTTTAGATACACTACCAGTCAAACGTTTTAGTACACTACCAGCCAAACGTTTTAGATACACTACCAGCCAAACGTTTTAGATACACTACCAGTCAAACGTTTTAGTACACTACCAGTTAAACGTTTTAGATACACTACCAGTCAAACGTTTTAGTACACTACCAGTTAAACGTTTTAGATACACTACCAGTCAAACGTTTTAGATACACTACCAGCCAAACGTTTTAGATACACTACCAGCCAAACGTTTTAGATACACTACCAGTCAAACGTTTTAGATACACTACCAGCCAAACGTTTTAGATACACTACCAGTCAAACGTTTTAGATACACTACCAGCCAAACGTTTTAGATACACTACCAGTCAAACGTTTTAGTACACTACCAGCCAAACGTTTTAGATACACTACCAGTCAAACGTTTTAGATACACTACCAGCCAAACGTTTTAGATACACTACCAGTCAAACGTTTTAGTACACTACCAGCCAAACGTTTTAGATACACTACCAGCCAAACGTTTTAGATACACTACCAGTCAAACGTTTTAGTACACTACCAGTCAAACGTTTTAGATACACTACCAGTCAAACGTTTTAGTATACTACCAGTCAAACTTTTTAGATCACTACCAGTCAAACGTTTTAGATACACTACTATTCAAACGTTTTATATACACTACCAGTCAAACGTTTTAGATACACTACCAGTCAACTGTTTTAGATACACTACCAGTCAAACGTTTTAGATACACTACCAGTCAACTGTTTTAGATACACTACCAGTCAAACGTTTTAGATACACTACCAGACAAACGTTTTAGATACACTACCAGTCAAACGTTTTAGATACACTACCAGTCAACTGTTTTAGATACACTACCAGTCAAACGTTTTAGTACACTACCTGTCAAACGTTTTAGATACACTACCAGCCAAACGTTTTAGATACACTACCAGCCAAACGTTTTAGATACACTACCAGTCAAACGTTTTAGATACACTACCAGCCAAACGTTTTAGATACACTACCAGTCAAACGTTTTAGTACACTACCAGTCAAACGTTTTAGATACACTACCAGCCAAACGTTTTAGATACACTACCAGTCAAACGTTTTAGATACACTACCAGACAAACGTTTTAGATACACTACCAGCCAAACGTTTTAGTACAGTAACAGTCAAACGTTTTAGTACACTACCAGACAAACGTTTTAGATACACTACCAGCCAAACGTTTTAGTACACTACCAGCCAAACGTTTTAGTACACTACCAGTCAAACGTTTTAGATACACTACCAGCCAAACGTTTTAGATACACTACCAGCCAAACGTTTTAGATACACTACCAGCCAAACGTTTTAGATACACTACCAGTCAAACGTTTTAGATACACTACCAGCCAAACGTTTTAGATACACTACCAGTCAAACGTTTTAGTACACTACCAGTCAAACGTTTTAGATACACTACCAGCCAAACGTTTTAGATACACTACCAGTCAAACGTTTTAGATACACTACCAGACAAACGTTTTAGATACACTACCAGCCAAACGTTTTAGTACAGTAACAGTCAAACGTTTTAGTACACTACCAGACAAACGTTTTAGATACACTACCAGCCAAACGTTTTAGTACACTACCAGCCAAACGTTTTAGTACACTACCAGCCAAACGTTTAAGATACACTACCAGTCAAACGTTTTAGTACACTACCAGCCAAACGTTTTAGTACAGTAACAGTCAAACGTTTTAGATACACTACCAGCCAAACGTTTTAGTACAGTAACAGTCAAACGTTTTAGTACACTACCAGACAAACGTTTTAGATACACTACCAGTCAAACGTTTTAGTACACTACCAGACAAACGTTTTAGATACACTACCAGCCAAACGTTTTAGTACACTACCAGTCAAACGTTTTAGATACACTACCAGTCAAACGTTTTAGATACACTACCAGACAAACGTTTTAGATACACTACCAGCCAAACGTTTTAGTACACTACCAGCCAAACGTTTAAGATACACTACCAGACAAACGTTTTAGATACACTACCAGTCAAACGTTTAAGATACACTACCAGTCAAACGTTTTAGTACACTACCAGTCAAACGTTTAAGATACACTACCAGCCAAACGTTTTAGTACACTACCAGTCAAACGTTTTAGATACACTACCAGTCAAACGTTTTAGTACACTACCAGTCAAACGTTTAAGATACACTACCAGTCAAACGTTTTAGTACACTACCAGTCAAACGTTTTAGATACACTACCAGTCAAACGTTTTAGATACACTACCAGTCAAACGTTTTAGTACACTACCAGACAAACGTTTTAGATACACTACCAGTCAAACGTTTTAGTAACACTACCAGTCAAACGTTTTAGATACACTACCAGTCAAACGTTTTAGATACACTACCAGTCAAACGTTTTAGATACACTACCAGTCAAACGTTTTAGTAACACTACCAGTCAAACGTTTTAGATACACTACCAGACAAACGTTTTAGATACACTACCAGTCAAACGTTTTAGATACACTACCAGTCAAACGTTTTAGATACACTACCAGCCAAACGTTTTAGTACACTACCAGTCAAACGTTTTAGATACACTACCAGTCAAACGTTTTAATACACTACCAGTCAAACGTTTTAGATACACTACCAGTCAAACGTTTTAGATACACTACCAGTCAAACGTTTTAGTACACTACCAGACAAGCGTTTTAGATACACTACCAGTCAAACGTTTTAGATACACTACCAGCCAAACGTTTTAGATACACTACCAGTCAAACGTTTTAGATACACTACCAGACAAACGTTTTAGATCACTACCAGCCAAACGTTTTAGTACACTACCAGTCAAACGTTTTAGTACACTACCAGTCAAACGTTTTAGATACACTACCAGTCAAACGTTTTAGATACACTACCAGTCAAACGTTTTAGTACACTACCAGACAAACGTTTTAGATACACTACCAGTCAAACGTTTTAGATACACTACCAGTCAAACGTTTTAGTACACTACCAGTCAAACGTTTTAGATACACTACCAGTCAAACGTTTTAGATACACTACCAGCCAAACGTTTTAGATATACTACCAGTCAAACGTTTTAGTACACTACCAGTTAAACGTTTTAGATACACTACCAGTCAAACGTTTTAGTACACTACCAGACAAACGTTTTAGATACACTACCAGTCAAACGTTTTAGATACACTACCAGACAAACGTTTTAGATACACTACCAGTCAAACGTTTTAGATACACTACCAGTCAAACGTTTTAGTACACTACCAGTCAAACGTTTTAGTACACTACCAGCCAAACGCTTTAGTACACTACCAGTCAAACGTTTTAGATACACTACCAGTCAAACGTTTTAGTACACTACCAGTCAAACGTTTTAGATACACTACCAGTCAAACGTTTTAGATACACTACCAGCCAAACGTTTTAGATATACTACCAGTCAAACGTTTTAGTACACTACCAGACAAACGTTTTAGATACACTACCAGTCAAACGTTTTAGTACACTACCAGACAAACGTTTTAGATACACTACCAGTCAAACGTTTTAGATACACTACCAGACAAACGTTTTAGATACACTACCAGTCAAACGTTTTAGATACACTACCAGTCAAACGTTTTAGTACACTACCAGTCAAACGTTTTAGTACACTACCAGCCAAACGCTTTAGATACACTACCAGTCAAACGTTTTAGTACACTACCAGCCAAACGTTTTAGATACACTACCAGTCAAACGTTTTAGTACACTACCAGACAAACGTTTTAGTACACTACCAGCCAAACGTTTTAGATACACTACCAGTCAAACGTTTTAGTACACTACCAGTCAAACGTTTAAGATACACTACCAGTCAAACGTTTTAGTACACTACCAGTCAAACGTTTTAGTGCACTACCAGTCAAACGTTTTAGATACACTACCAGTCAAACGTTTTAGATACACTACCAGACAAACGTTTTAGATACACTACCAGTCAAACGTTTTAGATACACTACCAGTCAAACGTTTTAGTAACACTACCAGACAAACGTTTTAGATACACTACCAGTCAAACGTTTTAGATACACTACCAGCCAAACGTTTTAGTACACTACCAGTCAAACGTTTTAGATACACTACCAGTCAAACGTTTTAGTACACTACCAGTCAAACGTTTAAGATACACTACCAGTCAAACGTTTTAGTACACTACCAGTCAAACGTTTTAGTAACACTACCAGTCAAACGTTTTAGATACACTACCAGTCAAACGTTTTAGTACACTACCAGTCAAACGTTTTAGATACACTACCAGTCAAACGTTTTAGTACACTACCAGTCAAACGTTTTAGATACACTACCAGTCAAACGTTTTAGATACACTACCAGTCAAACGTTTTAGATTCACTACCAGTCAAACGTTTTAGTAACACTACCAGACAAACGTTTTAGATACACTACCAGTCAAACGTTTTAGATACACTACCAGCCAAACGTTTTAGTACACTACCAGTCAAACGTTTTAGATACACTACCAGTCAAACGTTTTAGATACACTACCAGTCAAACGTTTTAGATACACTACCAGCCAAACGTTTTAGATACACTACCAACCAAATGTTTTAGATACACTACCAGCCAAACGTTTTAGTAACACTACCAGACAAACGTTTTAGATACACTACCAGTCAAACGTTTTAGATACACTACCAGCCAAACGTTTTAGTACACTACCAGTCAAACGTTTTAGATACACTACCAGTCAAACGTTTTAGATACACTACCAGCCAAACGTTTTAGATACACTACCAGCCAAACGTTTTAGATACACTACCAGCCAAACGTTTTAGTAACACTACCAGACAAACGTTTTAGATACACTACCAGACAAACGTTTTAGATACACTACCAGTCAAACGTTTTAGATACACTACCAGCCAAACGTTTTAGTACACTACCAGTCAAACGTTTTAGATACACTACCAGCCACCACTCTGATAAACAGCAGGGCGTCAGTTTATTGTTCTTTAGCTTTGTTTTGACCTTTTTATATTGATGACTGTAACTGCAACTGATTTTCATTCTGGATTGAGTAGTTTAGAATTTAGTTTACAGGATAATGAGAGCATGAAACAAAGGACGAATCAGAAAGTTGGACTCTGGAAAGAAAACAAGCAATGAAAAATGAAACAGCCCTTTTTGTCCAATACTCACTTAAACCGTCGGCCAGGAAGCACTGAGCAAAGCGCCTCTGGTCTGCCAGCTTTGCTGTTAGTGGGCCAGCAGTGGTCTGCTATCCTGTTGCTATCAGGGACACGTAGCAGGAGATGATAAATACTTTATTATTACTACAGATTATATTTTTTAGGGCTGCGTTGATGCTCAGAACTGGCCTATAACGCTGGAAAGTCTTTACCTTCTTGCGCCTCAACCTGTGTGTTTGAGCAACGTGGCCCCCGAGAGGCCAACAGCTGCCGGACCACCGTGATGAAAATACAATGTTCACTTAAACAGTCTTGAGCAACACATGGATCTTTACTCTGCTCAAATGATTAGTTCAGCAGTTGTAGTCTTGAGCCAGAACTGTACCCATCACATAAACAGTACTTAAAGCTTTCATCTCGGAGAAGATCCACAGGTGTTTCTGTCCATCTGTTACTCTGCGGAGACACCTTAATACTATGTATCTGAGGGGACGTGTTGCTAAGGAAGAAGCTGTTCCTGAGAAATGAAATAGACCGACCACCCCAAAGACCAGACCTCATCCTCATAGTTGGTGGTTGGTGGACCTTGATACTGAGGAGCTCCACAACATCTGTGGTTTGGTTTACTTTTACTGTCCTTTGGCTCAACCAGCACCACACAACTTACCGTAACGTACGCTTTTAAATCTATCACCAGTGTTCACCCCCAGATCACCCTTACACACTACAATACTCACTCCTACTGACCACCAGCACCATCAGCTCAGCTTCTCCTTCACCAGTTTTCCTGTTTCCACCTTAAATGGAGCTGCAGGTACGTTCTGGCTCCTGCTGCACTGTTTAAGGTGGAACAGGAAAACTGGTGAATGAGCTGCTTCACCCTCGTGCGCTCGGTAGGAGTGAGTATTGTAGAGTGAACAGTTGTTTTGGGGGTGATTTGACTGGTCACTGGTGAGAGATCTAAAACTACAGCCACAAGAAACTGGACCAGGAACATCTCATCAATTTCTTGCATTTCTTTCCCTCAGGAACTAAAACCTGGTACTTCTCATAATTTCTGTAAACGATGTAAACCATAGACAGTCTGAGCGCTTGTGGTAGCGCCATCTATGTGGAACATCACTTACTGCCCTCCATCTGCAGTTCACCGCATAGCAACGTGACACCATTTGTCATTTCTATTCTTGATGGTGACCGAAATCAAAAGTCAGCACTTAAGGGTCTCTAGCAGCTTCACATCTCTGGGAACTGTGTTTTGTGCTGGACTGATTGAAATCCTCTTCCCCAGTAGATGTTATGAAGATCCTTCTTCTGATAGAAACCTTGGGTCTATTTCAAAACCTAGTGAGCTCCTACTGGGGCAGCATTTTACGTCATAGTATGCGCTCCTGACATGTAGACTGTCCCAATACTTACATACCTTAAACATGCTGCTACTGAGGAACCTTATTTAGACCTGATTTTAAGTAAGCATTGATTCCTCAGCCACTAAGACAATCCCATGATGCAACACAGGCTAATCTAGGAGCAGTGAAGTGGTTTTAAAATGTGAGTTATTTTGATTCTCTCTGGAGTTTTAATGTGTTTCTGGTCATATAATCACACAAAACAGTATTTTATTATCAACTCTGTAACAAGTCCTTCACCATTTAACATTTTGGATGCCGGCGGGCAGCTTAGCAACCAGCTAAACCACCGGCCGTGTCCTGCAGTGGGCGGGAACAAGCCGTGACGCAGTCTCTCTCTAACTAGAGCGTCTCAGTAATCTGTTTTATGAGGAGAGATGAGGAGAGAACGCTGCTACTTACACAGCTGCTACCTAGACAGCCTACTTAGACACTCACTAGGGTTTGAAACACAGCCCATATCTAAAAACATCCAGGTGCCTCCACGTTGGTCAACAGCCTCTTGGATAGCTCCTCGTCTTAACCAAACAGAGTTATCAGATCAGGGTTTGACTGAAGTTCATGCTTTCACTGCGCCTCGACCGCGAGTTGTAAAATGCGTCTCATTGATTGAATCTGTGAAGTTTGTTGACATTAATAATTCACAGCGAATCGTTTGTAACCCGTCAGTCACGCTTTTACAGAGCAGCTACAAGAGCAGCATCCAAGTTCCCGTCTCTCAGGATTATCCTGACGGCGCTGTTCTTCACGTGAGCCTGGAGAACCTTCTAAGATCTAAAACCGAAGATCAGTGTACTGGTCAAGATAGACGAGATAACGAACACCTGATTTTGTGATTAAGCATTAGCATTAGCTCTGCTTATGTAAGCATGAGATCTGTTTGCAGAGGACATAAAGAAGTTATTTGGCGTGCTTAGGGCTTCCGAGACCTACGCAGGAGAAAAAGAAGGGATCGATTTCTGATGCCTCGCCGACATACCGTGGGAGAGTGTTTGTATGCGAGCAGGCCTGAGGGACTCCTCCGAGCTGTTGACTTTAAGAAAAGAAGAAATTAAAAAGAAGAAGAAGGTTGCTTTGCGTGTGTGGGCTGCGAGACAAGCAGAAGGTGTTACATAATATCAGCTGCATGTATTACTGTACAGCTCACGCTGTAGCTAGATTAGCGGTGCGGGAATGCTATTTAATTGAGTCTGTTCATTCACACTAAGTATATTTAATGCTCAGCAGTGGATCAGGCACTGGTATGACTAAGAGAGTGAGAATGAATGAAAGGGTGCAGAGATATCCAAATCAAACCCAGTTGTAGTAAATCAGAGAAGGTGATTGGGGTCAGAGGTTTGCTTGTGTAGGTTTATCATGCCTCTGTTCACAAGTATGAGGAAACCCTATGAAAGGGTTTTATGGTCAGGGTTAAGGTCAACGTCTTGTGAAACAGGCCTGGCCAAGGCTGGTCCAGACCTTCATGCCAGAGCAGAAAGCAATCTAACGTACTAGCCATGAATCTGGGGTGTTCCTGGAGATCTACCAGCTTGCAGAGTGGAGCTACAGGTGGTGCCTATCCAGCACCAGGACCTCTGCCATCCAATTTTATTTTTCTACATCATTTAAATAGGACTGTTGTTTACGTTGTGTGATGTTGTTTATGATGAATGGACCAATAGAAATGCTCCGAAATAGCTTGGAAAAAATTTCTGGTTCCATTGACTTACCTCTCGTCAGTTTGCTTGACGACTAACTGGCCTAGATTCAAGATTCACGAGCTTTGTTGTCATGTGTACAGCAGAACAGACAGTTACACTGTACAATGAAATTCTTACTTTGCTGCTCCTCCATTCACCAATAGATAAAGATAACAAAAAAAGAAATAATAAAAAATATATACAAAATGTACAAAGTATAACAATATAAGTTTAAGTAGATAAAAGTATTTTTATAGTTAAAGATTAAAAAATAAAAGTTATGTGTGCTTTTATGTGCAAGTATGAAGAGCAGCAGCCATACAGTGCAAGTTGCAAGTATCAAATGTAAACAATAATGTTTGTGTGAGTAGTGAATGTAATGTAAGTGCCTACCGTAAACAGTAAAAGCACTACATAATTCTACACTCACTGTCCAAAGAAAAACAAGAATTTCCCAAATAGTAACTTTACAGTATCTTGTGATTGATTATCAGTAGGGATGCACCGATACCACTTTTTCTTTACCGAAACCAATACCGATACCAGCTTTTCAGGTATCTGCGGATACCGAGTACCGATACCGATACCAACTCTCACTTAAATGCTCGATATATGGCTATAAATCCTGATATTTATAGTGTTCCACCTTTTATATGTTGTATATATATATATGTTGTCTTATCCTGAATAAGATATAATAACCTTGAAAGAAAACCATTTACTGGTTGAGTAACTGCACAATAAAAAGTTAAAAACTGCCACAATGCTGAAACATGTGCAGCCATTTAGTCATTAAGCTTCATGGTATCGGCGCTCTATTGCCGATATTGATACTGTGTGCAAGTGCCGGTATCGGTGCCGATACCAATACCATATCTGTATCGGTGCAACACTAATTATCAATATAAGTTAACGTTTTAAGTGATTTCCGAGCATTTCAATTGGCCCATTCATCATGAAACTTTAACAGGACATAAAGAGCAGCTGTCGAGTTCAAATGAAAAATGAAAAACAACAAAAATATAGATACATGTTTTTCTTTGGACAGTGATGCTATACTAGCTGCAGCACAGTGTTGTTGAATGCAGTTTGGTAAGTTGTGTGCGGGTGCAGTCAGCCAAGTAGCTAACCTCACAGTCAGCAAGCAATACGCCTCCTAACTATATGCATGGACCGGAGTACTATTATGTGCCTCATGGCTGAGGCAACATGTAGCTACATGTATTGGTTTGGTGGAGGATTTCTGTGAGGGAACATATGCTGTCTTCAAGTCGTGTTGGAAATATGGCATTTATGAGATGAGCCCACATGAGCGTCACCACTATGTCATATTTATCAGTGGGAAACCCTGAGGGTCCGAGTTGGAAGTGTGTCAACAAAAAAGCTAAGATAGCTGCTGATACTTGCTGTACTGGTTGTAGTTATTCAGCATCCACACATAAAAAATACATATATCTGCATAAATGGAACATGTGTGAAGATTCTAACTGGATAAAAACACAGCTCATCTCATAAATATCCTCGGCTCATCGTTTTGTGGCAGTCATGCACCATAAAGTGACTCTTTAATGAAAAATTTAACTTTCCAGCATATATATATATATATATATATATATATATATATATATATATATATATATATATATATATATATATATATATGAACTTTTAGGGAGGACTTGAGGAATTGAGGGCTCTGGGAACATGGGGCTGTTTCAATGATCAAATAAGGGGGCCTGGGAACATACAGAGAACCCTATAACTACCCCAGCAGTAATTGGTGTAGGAACTTGGTGGGGTGGGGGGCATGTTTTCACCCAATATCAGAAACAGGTAGATTTGTCCCACACAAATATTAAACCACAGAAATACACTTTTAAAAAAACTTGTTTTGGCAGCGTTCGCAATTCACGTGCTGAGTTTGTTGTTAGTAACGGGCTCTGGTTGTTAGGTGGTCTGAGTCTTTCACTTTGTTAAGGTTTGTGTTAAGATGCCTGTTCAGAAATATCCTGCAGTCAGCAGCTTCACTGACCCGAGCTC
Source organism: Megaleporinus macrocephalus (assembly GCA_021613375.1). Lineage (NCBI taxonomy): Eukaryota > Metazoa > Chordata > Actinopteri > Characiformes > Anostomidae > Megaleporinus > Megaleporinus macrocephalus. Next base: position 5,831,438 of record CM038725.1, on the reverse strand, counting down.
TCGTCTCGCTGGCGTGTCGGGTAGCTTGTGCCAGCTTTAAACGTGAGGTCAGTGATGAGAGCAGTGAATAACAACGATAACCATAAATACTGTAATAAACCAGCTTTAGTATAATGTGTTGTTATGGTAACAGACTAGGAGGGTTTGGGTTAGCTAACGTTTATATTAACTTTAGTCAGAAAACACTCTGAAACGTAAAGTTACATTACTGTCTGTCCAGACTGTTTGTAAAGTGATCTTTAATTGGATTTATCTAATAATAATCAGACGTACAGATAAAGTTATATTTTATTTATTTATTTGTAATTTACTGTAATTCCACAAATGTTGTTCTACGTCACTAAACATACAGTGATTTACTACCTTACCTACAGTGGAATCAGCTTGTAGGTGATATTTAGGGAATAGGTTGGGCTTTGATTCATATTAGCAAATGTGCTGGTTGGTTTCAGTGGTGATGGGCTCATTGACCTCCTTTGCTGCTGACCAGCACGCGCTGGTTATGCTGGTGGCCCGTGTGCTGGTCTGTGCTGCTTGTTCTAGCAGAGATACAAGTCCAACTTAGCCGCGAACTCAACTCTGGCACTGAGTGTCTAATGTTTACATTTTTAGCATTGCTAATGTGCCCTGTTCCGGATGGCTCCAAGCATCTGACTCACCGTGAAATCCTTGCCTGGAGCAAAGTAGCCTGAAAGATGTTTTTAGCATCAGGCCGTGACATCTCCTTTTTTCTTTCCCTCCGAGCCGTGTTTACTCCCTCGAGTCACACCGTGGATGTAAAACTGATATAAAGGTTGTTATTATCCGTCAGGCTTTCTTTTGTTCTCCGACATGCGAGAGGAGCTCGTCTTTGTACTGAGAGCTGCTTCGGACTCGAAGTAAATAAAGAACAGAGAGTTTCAGGATAATTGAAAATGTTAGACAAAGATTGGCTGTGTCTCAAACCCTAGTGAGTGTCTAAGTAGGCTGTCTAGGTAGCAGCTGTGTAAGTATCAGTGTTCTCTCCTCATCTCTCCTCATAAAACAGATTACTGAGACGCTCTAGTTAGAGAGAGACTGCGTCACGGCTTGTTCCCCCCACTGCAGCACGTGAGCGGTGGTTTAGCTGGTTGCTAAGCTACCAGCCGGCATCCAAAACGATAGCCCGAGGCTTAAAAATCCGCTAGCATAAATGCTAATGTCTGGAGTATAAAAGTGTAAATGGTGAAGGACTCGTTACAGAGTTGATAATAAAATACTGTTTTGTGTGATTATATGACCAGAAACACATTAAAACTCCAGAGAGAATCAAAATAACTCACATTTTAAAACCACTTCACTGCTCCTAGATTAGCCTGTGTTGCATCATGGGATTGTCTTAGCGGCTGAGGAATCAATGCTTCCATAAAATCAGGTCTAAATAAGGTTCCTCAGTAGACAGCATGTTTAAGGTATGTAAGAATTGGGACTGTCTACATGTCGGGAGTGCATACTATGACATAAAATGCTGCCCATGTAGGTTTTGAGATGCTGTGCATAATTAATCCACTAATTATTATGATGATTAATCCACTGACCAACCAATAGATGGATACTTCATTGATCCCAGTGGGAAATTCAAGCTCTCAGTTGAAACACTCACATACTAGTGAACAGATACACTAGGTGGCAGTAGTGAGCACACTTGCCCAGAGTGGTGGGCAGTGCTACCACAGCACTACCACACCGGGGAGCAGTCAGGGGTTAGGGGCCTTGCTCAAGGGCGCTCCAGCCGTGTCCTGACCGTTCATGGGATTGAACCCACAACCTTCCGGTCACAAGGCTGGTTCCCTAACCTCTAGCCCACGACTGCCCCGGTCTTAATAATCAGGACCGGACAAAGCAAACCTCTTAAAGGTCCTGCATGTGAACGTCTATCGGTCTGGGTTTCTCGCAGTGCTGTTACTGCTGATTACCTGAAACAGAACATTTTAATCAGTAAAGCCGTAGCGCTCGTATGGCCAAGTGTGCTGGGGTGCTATGGCAGCAGGGTCTTTTTATACAGAGGTATTTAAAGGCGGATAGTGTTGGCTGTTGTTTTTATGAGGTCACAAATAGCTTCCTAGCAGTATCAGGTTTACCTCTCATATATAGGCCAATCCATAAAGACTGCAGCACAGCCACTCACAGCCAAAGCCCTCCACGGCACCAGCACATGCTAATCACTGGGAAGAAGAAGAATACTGCCATTGTTGTCAGAAAACTGGCTGTTGTTATGTAAATAGAGAACGAGAGAGTGAGAGAGAGAGAGAGAGAGAGAGTGAGAGAGAGAGAGAACGAGAGAGTGAGAGAGAGAGAGAGAGAAAGAACGAGTGAGAGAGAGAGAGAGAGAACGAGAGAGAGAGAGAGAGAGAGAGAGAACGAGAGAGTGAGAGAGAGAGAGAACGAGAGAGTGAGAGAGAGAGAGAGAGAGAGAGAGAGTGAGAGAACGAGAGAGAGTGAGAGAGAGAGAGAGAGAGTGAGTGAGAGAGAGAGAGAGAACGAGAGAGAGTGAGAGAGAGAGAGAGAGAACGAGAGAACGAGAGAGTGAGAGAGAGAGAGAGAGAGAGAACGAGAGTGAGAGAGAGAGAGAGAGAGTGAGAGAGAACGAGAGAGTGAGAGAGAGAGAGAGAGTGAGAGAGAGAGAGAGAGAACGAGAGAGTGAGAGAGAGAGAGAGAGAGAACGAGAGAGTGAGAGAGAGAGAGAGAGAGAGAGAGAGATCTGACATATTTCCTGTATATATGTCCCCATAATGATATGAAAACAGGAACATTCTGGAGTTGTAGGGACATTTAGCTGTGTTAATAGATTTGATAGCTCATTTGAGCTGCACTGATACTTCCCCCACAATGAGCCTGTGTGTGTGTTGACCGCCTCGTGTCTCGACTCAGACTCGCCCTTAACTGATTCTTAAGTCAGCTCAGACTCACCCTAAACTGACTCAGAATTTAACTCTTGTCGACCAGACTCTCCTTTGGTCTACTTGTAACTTGACATTGACTTACCCTTAACTGACTCAAAACATGACTTAGACGTGACCTTAACTGACTCACAAGTCAACTTAACCTTGCCCTCAACTGACTCGCGAATCAACACAATCTCTCCCCGTCACTGCCTCTTAAGTCAGCACAGACTTGCTCTTAACAGACTCACAACTTAGCTGACAGGCCATAAAGTGACTCACAGCTTGACTCTGACTTGCTCTGAACCCTCTTGCAACTCGACTCTGACTTGCCCTCAACTCTCACACGAGTTAACTCAGACAGGACCATAACTGACTCACAGTTTGAGTCATAATCACAGTCTCTCTTTACTGACTCACATCATAATGCAGATTTGCCCATGAGCTGCTTGCGACTTCACTCTGACGTGCTCTTAGCATACTCGTAACTTGAATCTGACTCGCCCTTAACTGACTCACAACTTGAATCTGACTCGCCCTTAACACAGCTTAACTTTGATTTGGCTGTAACTGACTCACAAGAGTCAGATTTGCCCTTAACGGACTCGCAAATTGATTAAATCTCGCCCTTGAAGTCGACTCTGACCGTCCCTTAACTGACTTACAACTTGACTCAAAATGCCCTTGACTGACTCACAACTTGAGTCAAAATGCCCTCCTTTGACTCACAGCTTGACTCTGACCCACCCTTAACTGACTCCCGACTTAATTCTGACTTGCCCTTAACCGACATGTGGCTTAACTCTGACCGTCCCTTAACTGACTTACAACTTGACTCAAAATGCCCTTGACTGACTCACAACTTGAGTCAAAATGCCCTCCTTTGACTCACAGCTTGACTCTGACCCACCCTTAACTGCCCCCCGACTTAATTCTGACTTGCCCTTAACCGACATGTGGCTTAACTCTGACCGTCCCTTAACTGACTTACAACTTGACTCAAAATGCCCTTGACTGACTCACGACTTGACTCAAAATGCCATTTTTTGACTCACAGCTTGACTCTGACCCACCCTTAACTAACTCCCAACCTGAATCTGACTTGCCCTTAACTGACTTGTGGTTTGATTCTGACTCTTGCCCTTAACTGACTCACAAGTAGAGTCTGACTCGCCTTTATCTAGTGCAATAGCTTATTTACCTGATGTTTTAGTGCATAGCAGATCACATTTGTTGTCCTCCACAATCACAGTCCTCCAGATTGAATGTTTCCTGTAATGACTTTCCTTTATTAGAGTTTACTTTTCCACAGTACAGTGTTTGCAGCTAATAATCAGACTAACCTACTGTTCTGTACCACAGACTCGAGTCTTTGACTCATACTGAGGCACTGCTGAGTATCTCTGCTGTGTATGCGGGGATGGTGTGTGTGTGTGTGATTCTCTTCTGTCAGTCTTCTCTTTAACTCTGCCATATTGAGTTGCTGAGCCCATATTCTCTCCGTCTTATTTTCCTCTAATATACAGTTACAACAAAGTTAAAATAGACAACACATTTTCCGCGCGGCGCCGGCGGCAGCTGCTTTTCTGATGCCTTGAAATCCGGAACACCAAAATAATCTGTGCCTCGGGCAGCCATGGGCGTATCAGAGGGTTAGCTAAAAATGGACCCTACTGAATTAAATACAGTGAGGCATCTGCTTTAGCCATGCAGGGGGCGTCGGAGAGGCAGACTGGAACCTTAGGGGTCCGTGCACTGACATGCAAAGACATATTACTGGTTAAACCACCTACTTGCACGTATTGGCTGTGTTTCAAACCCTAGTGAGAGTCTAAGTAGGCTGTCTAGGTAGCAGCTGTGTAAGTATCAGCGTTCTCTCCTCATCTCTCCTCATAAAACAGATTACTGAGACGCTCTAGTTAGAGAGAGACTGCGTCACGGCTTGTTCCCCCCACTGCAGCACGCCACCGGTGGTTTAGCTGGTTGCTAAGCTACCAGCCCGCATCCAAAACAATAGCCCGAGGCTTAAAAATCTGCTAGCATAAATGCTAATGGCTCGAGTATAAAAGTGTAAATGGTGAAGGACTCGTTACAGAGTTGATAATAAAATACTGTTTTGTGTGATTATATGACCAGAAACACATTAAAACTCCAGAGAGAATCAAAATAACTCACATTTTAAAACCACTTCACTGCTCCTAGATTAGCCTGTGTTGCATCATGGGATTGTCTTAGCGGCTGAGGAATCAATGCTTCCTTAAAATCAGGTCTAAATAAGGTTTCTAAGTAGACAGTATGTTTAAGGTATGTAAGAATTGGGACTGTCTACATGTCGGGAGCGAATACTATGACATAAAATGCTGCCTATGTAGGAGCTCACTAGGATTTGAGACAAAGCCAATAGCTTGAGGCTTAAAAATATAAATATAAAGAGTATAAATCTGCTAAATGGTGAAGGACTCGTTACAGAGTTGATAATAAAATACTGTTTTGTGTGATTATATGACCAGAAACACATTAAAACTCCAGAGAGAATCAAAATAACTTATATTTGAAGATGACTTCTTCGCTAGTAGCTCTGCTTTTGGGGAAAAAAGTACTGTGCTGCATCATGGGATTGTCTTAGCGGCTGAGGAAGCGTTCGATGCTTCTTTAAAATCAGGTCTAAATAAGGTTCCTCAGTAGACACTATGTTTAAGGTATGTAAGAATTGGGACAGTGTACATGTCGGGAGCGCATACTATGTAGTAAAATGCTGCCTATGTAGGAGCTCACTAGGTTTCGAGACCCTCACTAGGTTTTATCACCTGTACTGACCATATAGTAGCCCTTTGTAGTTCTATCAGTCATAGACTGTAGTCCATTTGATTTGCTGCTTACATTGTTTTCGCCTTTTACCCTGTTCTTTAATGGTGAGGACCCTCAGAGGACCACCACGGAGCAGATACTATTGTATATTATGCAGTGACACTCACATGATGGTGGTGTGTTAGTGTGTCTCTTACAGACTGAGGTCCGTCTGGTTCTCTGTATACTTTGCTGGCGCCCGTTTACCCTCAACCTTCCTATTCCTTAAAAGGTTAGCACTCAAATCAATAGAGCTGTGGTCAGGACCCCCCACAGGACCAGGTATATGTGCTCAGTTGACCTTTTTTAGGAATGGGAAATGAGGCAGGGGGGTCTGAAAGCTGGCATCCATCTGATGCAAGAGGCAGAAACCGTCAATAGCGCTGCAGATCCGTCTCTCCATCGCGGGAAATGATGAAACGACGGCAGACTTTAGCGGAACCGAGCAGCTCCTCAGCTGACGCTCCGACTGAAATCTGTCATAGAACTCCTGGAACACACCTTGGAAGACAAACTCTCTCCCAGCATCCAGACCTGCTCTACTGTAAATCCCCAACCTGACAGCCTCACTTTCTCCTCCATCTCTAAAAACAGAGGCATCGATCAGCTCCGAGCAGCGTGGTGTCCGCCAGCCTGTGTACCTGTAGAGTAATGGGCTGTAATAGGGAGGAAATTGCGCTGCCCTTTGGAGCCGGTTGGGTCCTGTCAGCTCCGTTTTACCCTGTCTGTGGCTGCGTCATTAGCCAGCTGTGCTACACATGGAGAAAAACACAAAGCACATGAAATACTGCTGCTAAGTGTGATCTCCCAAACTACACGTGGGCACATATACTACACAGTACTGTGCAAAAGTGTGAGGTACTTGGGGACGTTATTAAATTTAATAAGCTATTTTTTCCAGACTGGAAGCTTTTATTTGCTCAGCAAAGCACTTTATTTTTTAAATAGTACACTTCGGCTCAGCCACAAGCCAGTGAAGCAATGCTCTGAGAGTAATATTTTATTTATTACAAAACAAATGAATTCTGCAGGATCTTCACCAACAGGCCATGAAAAACTGATACAAACTGAATGGCTTTTGTGAAACATCCATCACGAGCGCTTAAGCTGCACAAAACACTGTTGACTATATACACCACTGCTGAAGCTGATAGTTTAAAAGTCTTTATCTGATCAATAAGTGTATTTTCACCACCAGATCTGATTAGAACAGATGTAAATAATCATACATACAATACAGAGTAACATGAATATCGTATTGTGAGAGAAGTAGATCATATCTTGAGCTCCAGTTTGAAGAACAAACAAGTGGCTAATGTGTGTATAACCAATGCTTACTGTATTAATACTATTTATATATTTCAAAAATTAAGTGTATTTTTTTACTTTGGAGTAATTCTATTGGTCCATTCATCACAAAACTAATACTGAGTTGTCTAAAGCTTGGAAAAGGTTAAACAAACACACTGATGTATATATAACCAATGCTTACTGTATTAATACTATTTGTATATTTCAAAAATTAAGTGTATTTTTTTTACTTTGGAGTATTTCTATTGGTCCATTCATCACAAAGCTAATACTGAGTTGTCTAAAGCTTGGAAAGAGTTAAATAAACACACTGATGTGTGTATAACCACTGCTTACTGTATTAATACTATTTATATATTTCAAAAATTAAGTGTATTTTTTTTACTTTGGAGTATTTCTATTGGTCCATTCATCACAAAACTAATACTGAGTTGTCTAAAGCTTGGAAAGAGTTAAATAAACACACTGATATATATATATATATATATATATATATATATATATATATATATATATATATATATATATATATATATATATATATATATATAACCAATGCTTACTGTATTAATACTATTTATATATTTCAAAAATTAAGTGTATTTTTTTACTTTGGAGTATTTCTATTGGTCCATTCATCACAAAACTAATACTGAGTTGTCTAAAGCTCGGAAAGGGTTAAAACTCAACCAGTCCTGTAGTGTGAACCAGGCATTAGCTGTTCTGTCCTCAAACAGTGATATCTGCTATGACACTATTATAATCGACATGTTTGTGTTGCAATTACTCAATGTGAAAGACCCGGATCAGATCAAAGGGGGGCTAAATCCAGAACTGGGACCCCCGTAGATTCAGGTCATAAGGTTTAGTTGGGTGGTGTTGTGCTGAAACAGGGCTGGACCTCAGCTGGTCTTGGTGGAGCTGTGCTTTCAGACGACACCCCCACTTCCAGGTTCCCGATAGTGTTACTTTGACCGGAATCCATCTGAAGATCACGGCTGCTTCATGGCTCATGATTACAGGGGCTGATTTACAAGGGCTCGCATCAGAACGGCCCCCGGAAACGTTCAGTCATAATTACGTACCTGGATTCCTAGAGCTCCTGGGGGCACAGCTGTCAAGCCACACACACACACTTACACACACACACACACACTTACACTCCGCCTCTGCAAGCATGTTCCCCCATTAACAGCATTACACGGCTTGATGCTTGTACTGTCAGATCAGTCGCTGTTCAGACGCCGCGACCCCAACACTCCGAAGCGCGGAGGAGACGTGATCCGACTGCAGGATGGGGCGCATGAAACGACGTGATTTGACTTTAATGCTGAAGCTCCAGACGGAGAGGCGAAGAGCTGTTACAGAACAGGAGGAGCTGCAGCTTTATTAGTGCTCACAGGAAAAGAGCGCACGCTGAATGAAAGTTTTCACGCTTTTCAAATGCATTTGATTCAAAACGCTCTTATTTTAGGGCTCGAGTGTGAAAGCAAAGCGTCCAATGAACAACAAGCATCTCAGAAATGCCAACTTTACAGTCTTAAGTCAGTGGAGCATTTCTATTGGTCCATTCATCATGAAACTAATACAAAGAGAAGCTTGGAAAGGGTTAAGTAAACACATTGGCGTATGTTTAAGCACTACTTATAGTATTAATACTGTTTGTATATTTAAAAAATTTAGTGTCTTATTTTACTTTGGAGTATTTCTAATAGTCCATTCAACACGAAGCTAATACTGAGTTGTCTAAAGCTTGGAAAGGGTTACATAGACACATTGACGTATATAAAACCAATGCTTATTGAATTTATATTATTTCAAAGACTTTAAAAAATTAAGTTAATTTTTTTTTTCAAAAATAATTAAATTATTTTATTTTTGGAGTATTTCTATTGGTCCATTCATCACAAAACTAATACTGAGTTGTCTAAAGCTTGGAAAGAGTTAAATAAACAAGAAAACATAAACTTTAGAGGAGACGACAAAACCTTAACCTAACAAAAGTCTTAACTTGTAGTCTTAACTCAATGTAACTCAATGTAAGTCAATGAAACCATGCTATTTTGGAGCATTTCTATTGGTCCATTCATGAAATTTTAATAGAATATAAACAGCAGCTGTCGTATTTAAATAATATAGAAAAATGAAAATCATCAAAAATGGAGATACATAGGCGTTTTTCTGGACAGTGATGATATGTACAAGCACTACTTACTGTATTAATACTATATATATATATTTTAAAAATTTGGTGTATTTTTATTTTGGAGCATTTCTATTGGTCCATTCATCACAAAACTAATACTGAGTTGTCTAAAACTTGAAAAGGGTTTAAAAAAAAACACTGACGTATGTAAAAGCACTACTTACTGTATTAATACTGTTTATATATTTAAAAAAATAAGTGTATTTTTATTTTGAAGCATTTTCATTGGTCCATTCATCATGAAATTTTAACAGAATTTAAACGGCAGCTGTCGTGTTTAAATGATATAGAAAAATAAAAATCAACAAAAATGGAGATTGTATTTTGGACAGTGATGGTATGTAAAAGCACTATTTACTGTATTAATACTATTTATATATTTAAAAAATTAAGTGTATTTTTTTAATTTGGAGCATTTCTATTGGTCCGTTCATCACAAAACTTTTATCCAATGTTAAGAACAGCTGTCGTGTTCCAGCGAAAAACAGAGACACATGCTTTTCTTTGGACGATCTTCTACTCACAGATGTGGTCACTGAGGATTTTGGTGTCATGGTATGTATTTTAATGAACTCTGAGTGCAGGATGATTGGGAGGCCTAGGTGGGCCAAGCCTGGTCATAGACCATAAAGACTTTCCAGTGGAATCTCTTCATATATTGTAACGTAATCCAACACTCGTGTCTGGCAAAGCAGATTTAGTAGCGTTGGAGTTCCTTTGCGATGGTCAGTCAGTATGGAAGTATAGAGAAAGTGACCTGAAGCCCCTCTTTAATCCTCAGCATATGTGTATAATCCTCTTAGTAAAGGCCCTCAGTGTAAACTCTCTCGCTCTCGCTCTCTCTCCTGCCCTACACCCGTCTGTGGAAGGACGATATCAGCCCGGCTGCAGTTGCCCTCCAGGGTGCGTCCACAGGTAGACGGGAAAGCAGCAGGAGAGCTGGCAAGTCCATCTGGCCCAGCTCCTCCTGCAGGGGCCTTTTGCCGGCGTTTCCGAGGCACCGCGTTGACTTTTCCACTTGTCACCGCCGTCTCGCAGATGGTCCGCGCCCCGCTTCGGGTTCCCACTGGCCTCTAAAGCTGCTGAAGCAGTGGGCGGCTGCGTAATCCATACGTTCTGATTTATACATGGGGTAACAGGTTGGTCTTGGTTTGGTCCAGCCTGAGCTGTGCAGTGCCAGCAGATGATGGTGGCAGTGGTTTGTAATGGTGGCCTCTTACTTTTAATCTACTCGTCCACTCCCGTAACATGGTTCCTGAGCGCCGGCGTGACGGTTACTATGGTATGTAAAGAATATGAGCTGACAAAACTGAGAAGTCATCAGTTTCAGTTGTGTTTGCACGACAGACTCATCATTTCAAGCAAGCGAACACATACGCAGAGATCTATTTCACACTTCAGTGGCCTTGCATTGAGAGTCTGAGTAAACAAGTCCTGAAAGGATGTAAATTCCATTAAAAATACTTAAGTACTCATAAGTACTTTTCCTTGTAATGTGCGTTGTTGTATTTACAGAACTTGTTGAGTGAATGCACTGCCTTCTTCTGATGTTACTAACACAGTTACTAAATAATAACATAAATTAACAAAAACTGTAATAGAGTTAAAATAAGGTGAAACAAAATGATTAAAATAAAAAATAAATAATATAAAACACTGAGCAATAATAATAAGAAGATATAAAAAAAACCTGAAATTAAAAATAGAATACAATGAATAATAATAAACACATAAATAAGTAAATGAATAAAATAATATATTTAAATAAATAAAAAAATAAATAAAATAATAAAAAGAAATACTTTTAACACATTTAAAACAAAAACACATCAATGAGAAAATACTAAAATAATAATTTAATTAAAAAAGTAAATAGGAATAAAAATACTATGAATAGTAATAGACAAACAAATCAGTAAATGATTAAAATAATAAAATTAAGCTAATAAAAGAATGAATTAAAAACAACCATGGGATAACAGTAATAAGTAAATATTAGAGTTCAATAAAATAAACTGCCTTCTCATAACTTTACCAAAACAGTTACTCAATAATAAAATAAATAAATTAATCAATAAAAACACTAAAAATAGTGGTAGTAAGAAAATACTAGAATAAAATAAAATTCAATTAAAATTGAAATAAGAATACATTAATAATAATAAGTAAACAAATGAGTAAATGTTTAAAATGATACAATTCAACTAATAAAAATGATAAATAAAATTAAATAAAGTAAATAAATAAATAATAGTTTAAACGGTTACAGAGTGAAGACCAGTGAGTGACACCAGTGAGCTGAGAGATTATAGTTGATGGCAGTGTTTTGGGTTTACAGCTATTTTCTGCAGCCGGTATATTAAAATAAAAAGTAATAGCTTGTTTGAGGAGACGGCCGGTCCTAGTTTAAGAATTCCCGTGAAGCAGATGGAAGTTAAACAGTGAGGAACCCCACATTGTGAGCCAGCGTTCTTCTGCAACAGCAACTGTTGGCTCGAGGCGGGTCAGGCTTCAAAGTTACAGCACTCGCTTTCCACGTTTGTCGTCCAGAGCGACAGCTGGCACTGCCCACCCCGAGAACTTCACAGCGCTGCCACGAGCGGAGAGATTTGTTTTGAATAATTTAGCGGCGCTCTTATCATGTCCACATGAACCCCCCAGCTAACAGCCTCCAGGAGGGCATCCGCAGGTGAGCGAGGTAGAAGGTCCGGCTGAGTGCAGGAGGTAGAGCTGTGTGGGGCGAGTCAGCCGCTCAGCTCTTATTGTGATTCTGAGCATGAGTAATTGATCTGGATGCTCCTCGCGCACATGTTCTCTGTTCTTGTTATTTGTTTGCGGCGTGTATCAGAGCGTGTGGCTCAGCGTTAGCTTTTCAGAGCCTGTAAAAGTTTTGGAAGTTCATGGCACAGGTTTCTGAAACACCACCAGCCTTTCCAGTCGAGATGTAAAGGTGGAATTCTCACAGCAAGTCAGGAAGAGCGCTTTGTAGTTCTACACTTACAGACTGTAGTCCATCTGATTCTCTGTATACCGTATTACTCTGTTCTTCAATGATCAGGACCCCTACATGACCACCACAGAGCAGGTACTATTTGGCTGGTAGATCATCCTCAGCGCTGCAGTGACACTGACGTGCTAATATGTTTTGTGCTGGTGCGAGTGGATCAGACACCTCAGTGTCACTGCTGGACTGAGAATCGTCCACCAACCAGTACTATCCAGACAACAGTGTCCTGGAGATGATCAGCAGATGAGCTACTGTCTCTGTCTTTACATCTACAAGGTGGACCAACAAGTAGTAGGAGTGTCTAATAGAGTGGACAGTGAGTGGACACAGTGTTTAAACACTCCAGCAGCATCATGTTAGTGTCACTGCAGTGCTGAGAAGGACCCACCTCCCTAATAGTATCTGCTCTGTGGTGGTCCTGTGGTGGTCCTGATCATTAAAGAACAGAGTAATAAAGTATACAGAGAATCAGATGAACTACAGTCTGTAAGTGGAGCTCCTGTATGGTCAGTGGAGCTGATATAGGCACTGGGTTCTGCTTATGATCTTATATAAATGGAGCAACCAGTTACTTCTAAACTTCTGCTGTATGTTCTTCAGCCTCGGCTCCCGTCCTTCTTCACCTTCCCATTAACATAGGCCACATAGTCCAGAGTTTTTTTCCTGAATGGCTACAGTGCTGTAGATCGTAATCGTTTCTCCTGAATTCTCCTAAACAACCCAGTATTATTATCAGTTCTCATCTAATACCTGCTTTGACTGCTCAGTACTTCATTAAGATAAATCAAGATTTGCTGCTGAAGGAACTGAACACATTCATACAATGTCTGGGGCGTCCAGGAGAAATCTGGAACCTAACTTTGTTCTTCAAACTGGATCAAGATCTGATCTACTTCTCTCACAATAACATATTCATGTTATTTTGTATTGTATGTATGATTATTTACATCTGTTCTAATCAGATCTGATGTTCGTACTGGTGAAAATACACTTATTGATCAGATATCAGACTTAGGCTCAGTAGAGTATGTCTACATACTGTATATAGTACGTACATGCTTATAATCAAATGACTGAAGGTTGTGTTCACCATTGGCAGGTTTTGGTTTGAGTAATTGGTTTGAATAGCGTGGTATGGTTTGGTGCTGCCATGAGCAGGTCTGAGGTGACTTCAAAACGAACCCTGGTATGAAAATAATACAGACCGAAAACATCAAAACAGACCAGCTCCTTTGAAGCCAGTATAAAATACTTGATAAACACATTTGACTGCACGTATAAATTTTATAGTGTGTTAGTGTGCCAAGAGTTTTACAGTGATATAAATCTACTCTCTGTCGTGCAAATTTACCATAACATAATGAGTCACATGGCTTGACTATCACACAACAGACAGAACAAGATAAATAAAGTCCAGGCAGAACAGAGAACAGCGCGATTCAGAACGTTCAGTGGACGTAATCACAGTTTGTTCTATCAAAATCTGACCAACCATTATAAATATGTCAGTGTGAACACTAAACAAACTATTTTCAGCTTTGGTCTGGACCAAGCAAACCAAACCACGAGTACAAACTTGGGGTGTAAGAATATTTAAATATTTATATTTCTATATTTATATTGTAATATTATATTTTGTGATATTCTCTATCAATTCTTACAACCACAGTAGTTTACAATCAAAGATTTGTGGCAGCTAGTGCTTCAACAACAGTGGAAAACATTGTTCTAGTCAGGGTTCACTATGAGACTCTTCCACTCCAACATTAACAAGTAGTGTAAAGGCGCCTGCTTACATTAGTACAGCAGATCTCTGCAGTTAGTGGTGTATGATTTAAATTTGATTTTAAAAAATCATCAGATCAGATCAAAAACTTACAATTTGATGTTGACGTAATGATTTTCATACTTTTTAGGTTTTTTAATGCAATTAGTTTTGGGCTCAATGAATTAAGATACAAGATGTAGACGATTTCGTAGTCGCCGTGTTCTGCTTATGCAAAATTCTGGTCCGTTTTCATCTTTAAAGTTTCCGATATTAACAGATTCTTCCTCAAAAAGTAGCATTTACTGATTGTACTCTGGAGCATATATATTTAAAGGTGCCCCTGAATTACGATACATTTCGTTTCCTCAATGCATGTTCATGTATATTGTGAATAAACTTGTTTCTGCTTCTGTGCTGCTATGCAGGTGTTAAGGCATTCATTTAAAAGCCTGGCAACAGCATTTGCTTTGCTCCTATATCTGACAGGTAGTCTGTAATTAAAGTTAAAGTGCTCTGGTGAGCTTCCAAGTCATTTACAAGGAAACTCTCCTGTGGAAATTATAATCTCTTTAATGACTGCATGCAGACAGAAGTATGGGAGCTGGAAAAAGTTACCTTGAAGAAAGATTTTACTCTGATAATGCAAATAATGGGCGGTAATTTAGGAATCTTAGAACTGATAGTAATTCATTTCAGTGCTGATTTGCTAATGCTGAAAGAATGCACTCAGATTTTGGATGATATAAGATATTCAGCTCCACTATAGCAGCCATATCCCACCCTATAACATAGAGGACTATAGATAGAAACATAGCTCTGGTATGTATGCAAACGTTTCAAGCTATGCAAGCATGGCTTTCATGATTGCCTTCCAATTCTATTCATGTCACAATGCAATTAGTAACACAAAGCAAGCTCGCACTGCTTTCTGGGCCAAGTCCGGTCCGGCTGTGCTTTTGTCCGGTCCACTGTTATGGCAGACCAGCAGGTGGACGGCTCTTGTGCAGAAGTGCTCGTATGTATTTGCTCGTGTGAACGTATATATGGTGCATCATTTCCTCAAATAGAAGAAGTAAAGCAGCGTGTGTTTCTGATCTGTCCACACGTTTAGTCGTCGTGTCTGTCCTCTATCGCCCCCCCCTGGAGAACTGGGTGCTTTAACTCTCACAGTAACCGAAGCCTGCAACTTGTGGGCTGTGTCTCAAACCCTAGTGAGTGTCTAAGTAGGCTGTCTAGGTAGCAGCTGTGTAAGTAGCAGTGTTCTCTCCTCATCTCTCCTCATAAAACAGATTACTGAGACGCTCTAGTTAGAGAGAGGCTGCGTTACAGTTTGTTTCCGCCCACTGCAGCACACGACCAGTGGTTTAACTGGTTGCTAAGCTACCAGCCGGCATCCAAAACAATAGCCCGAGGCTATGGCTCGAGTATAAAAGTGTAAATGGTGAAGGACTCGTTACAGAGTTGATAATAAAATACTGTTTTGTGTGATTATATGACCAGAAACACATTAAAACTCCAGAGAGAATCAAAATAACTCACATTTTAAAACCACTTCACTGCTCCTAGATTAGCCTGTGTTGCATCATGGGATTGTCTTAGCGGCTGAGGAATCAATGCTTCCTTAAAATCAGGTCTAAATAAGGTTCCTCAGTAGAAGCATGTTTAAGGTATGTAAGAATTGGGACAGTCTACATGTCTGGAGCGCATACTATAACAAAAAATGCTGCCTATGTAGGAGCTCAGTAGGATTTGAGACACAACCGTGGTCTCCTGAATTGAGAAATTTGGGATTATACAATGCACTCAATGCTGCCATAATAATTATTACCGTATGTACTCCTCTATGAGAAACCATTACTCATCTGTTGAACATGGCAGCACCTTCTGGACGTAAACCCCACCCCTCCCCTGACCCCCAGTGCTGTGCATTATGGTCTTTCATGCTGTTTTAATATCCCCCAGAACTAGACGTGACCATCTGAGGCTGTCAAATAGCGACACTGGACGTTCCTCGCCTTCCTCTGGCCTCTTAGCTTCACCGCTTGCCTTGCAAGAAATTAGCATATAATCGTGCTCGGCTGACGTTGTGAAGAAGTTGTGGAGAAAGCAATTAAAGCGTGAGAGCTGAATACATTTGAATGTGTTAGATCCCACATTCATCCCGTGCCTGGTGTCTTCAGCGGGCCTCAGCACAGCATGGTGGCTCCTCATGACTTAAGAAGGCCGTTCATAGAGAGAACTGTGAACAGCTACGTGGCGTGTTTATCACAGGCTAAAGGCTAAATGTGCCGTCTGATGAAACAGCTCTGACTTGCTGAGTTCAGCAACAGTTCCCACTCGTGTGATCACTGGAATGTAGAACGCAGCGGAACCATAATTGAATCTTCAGAAAGCAGTTGTACTAATTACTGTGTGAAAGCCGTCTGGGACTAATTGGACAGTGACACAGTTTCCTTTGTTTTGAGCTCCAGCGCTCTGGATTTGGAGTAAAACCATTACAGAGGAGAACGTATAGAAATGGAGGTAAACAGTGCTTTCCATAACTGTCTCCAGACACCAGAAGTATGTGGACAAATGAGCTCAATCTTAAAACTGTGGTCAGTCGAGAGCATTCCAGCGTGCAGCCCTACAAAGCTCAGGAGTTGCTTAATGCATTGCAAGTTATTGTCCACACTCGAGCAAGGTTAACAGTTATCACTGTTATTGGTTGGTCTTCCTCCTGTTTGTCTGATGGATGCATGATCTTCCCGCTGAGACCATTCGAATTTGGATTTTGAGACATTAAAGAGGTTCATGACCCCCCAGGACCCCCTATATTTTGCACCTTGCATTTACTTCAAAACAGGATGATCTAACTGAGCCCTGTGTGGCTGGGAGGTACCGGGATGCAGTCTTACTTACTGCTGTAAAATGTAGGGGTGTGGCTAAAATAAGCTCCGCCTATGGACTCAAACCCTTAACCCTTTGATGCACAAGCTAAGCAAACCCCTTCTAATTCAAAACATGGGTTAAACTTGACCCGTATTAATTTCCTATGTTACTGTATGAACTGCTGAGTATCTATTTGGTCTATTATAAATCTATTGAAATCAGTTTATTTTATTATTTAATGTTCCAAGTGTTCATTAAAAAATCTTGTTTTTGATCTTAAATCAATATTTGAATTTGTTATTTATTTACTTCATGAACAAAAACAGTTTTTGTAAATGTGTTCCCAACTGCAGATGTTTAGAAATGTCAGCAATCTGCATAGTAAACACATAAGCGTTAATTCTGAGCCATGCTGTATGTTAGAAGGGTGATACAGAAATGATTTTTATTAAATAAATTAAAATAATAACATTGAAATCAGGATTTGTGATCAAAAACAAATAAACTGAGGAAGCTTGAATGATGAAATTAATTTATTGCTAAAATATAGAAAATAAAATCTCAGTTGGGTCACTTTTGATCCAGCTTGTGCGTCAAAGGGTTAAAAGAAATCAAAAAGTGTAAAAAAAAAGTGAATATTATTTCTGATTTAAAAAAAAATCATATAATTATTAAATTGGTGTATATTTAGCTTCTTGCTATCCCAGTTAATGCCTTAGGTTTAAAACATCAACACATAATCCTTATAATAAATATCTGCTCTGAAAAAAATGATTAATAAATAAAAAAATAATAATAAACAATAAAAAATTATTGATTTATTTTGACTG
The DNA here is from genome assembly GCA_021613375.1 of Megaleporinus macrocephalus. Classification (NCBI taxonomy): domain Eukaryota; kingdom Metazoa; phylum Chordata; class Actinopteri; order Characiformes; family Anostomidae; genus Megaleporinus; species Megaleporinus macrocephalus. The sequence goes on along the minus strand of CM038725.1, from coordinate 5,813,698 downwards.
TAGGTCTGCAGTACAATAGTATACCCTCAAAACAGAGATGACACAATGCACTTTAATTCATCTAGAGCTATTATTTCACTTCAGCTCTAGCTACCATAGAACCTCAGGTCCAGCGTGCTGCTGACCACTATATCTACTTAATGAAAGACCTGAACCTTGAGCCGCTGCTTTAGTGGACCAGATTGGCTGGGGACACAATGTAGCGCGCCTGCTAATCGAATTAGCCAGTGGAACAGTTCAGGTTTTGGCAGCGCTGTTACGGCATAAATCAAGGTCAGCTCAATTTCAGTTCAATTACCTTCTGCTGGCTCGGCGACTGACCCTCCGGAGTTTAACTAATCAGACTTTAAAATGGGAAGACGAAAGTGTTGGACTTCCAAGATACTACGTCAGTGTTTTACTGTGTGCTTAAAGTGATAGAGGGTCATGCAAAGTAAACCACTGCAGACGAGTAACGCTCCAGAAATGGACCACATACTGGAGGATTCTGTACAGACAGTGACTAAGCTGTTCATCTGTGGTAAATGATGTGGATCTGAACTTTACCTTAGAGGCCCACCAAAGATGTCACGTCCCCTCCTGAACTGATTTGTCAAACATGCTCCCTGCAGACTGTGTAGACAAACCAGAATGTATACACTACCACTCAAAAGTTTGGGATTTTCAATGGAGTATCTTCTTCCTTAACACAACAATGGACTGACGGGTCTCTAAAGAAAGTTGTTTCTTTCTGGTCATTGTGAGTCGGTCAGCAAACCATCAACTGCTGATCTTCAGATACTAAACTGACCTAGAATGTTGTTCCCTTTTATACTCACTTATTAGTAGAATGTTTTTCAGCTGTGATCACAATTGATCAAGAGTGTCCTAACAACCAATTAGTCCAATAACATCCTTAACTTGGATTGGTGGTCGTACCAGGAGATTTAGACAGAGGACTGAGAATTACTGATAATAGAACTATATGTAAAATAAGCCTCTATACAAAAATAGACTTTAATACAAACATTTTTATTCTTTAAAAATCATCTGATACACTTACATTAATTGTGAAATGGACAATATTGTTTGTGAATTGCATGAAAATTGCATGAAATGAAATTCTAAAGTAATCCTAAACTTTTGAGTGGTAATGTATATATATATATATATATATATATATATATATATATATATATATATATATATATATATATATATATATATATATATAGCAGGTTACTCCAGTGCCCCATACAAGGCTGTATTAGCTTAAACATGTCAGCCAGACCAAAAGCAGAGAATGTAAAGCCACGTCTCACTGTTTATATATAAGCCATGCCAGGCTCCAGTTGAAGCTTACCCAGTTCTCAACAAAGAACATCTATACACACTACTGTTCAAATGTTTTAGTACCTAAGCTGATAGTTTAAAAGCCTTAATCTGATCAATAAGTGTGTGTTCACTTCACCAGTAAGAACACCAGATCTGATTAGAACAGATGTAAATAATCATACATACAATACAAAGTAACATGGATATGTTATTGTGAGAGAAGTAGATCATATCTTGATCCAGTTTGAAGAACAAAGTTAGGTTCCAGATTTCTCCTGGACGCCCCAGACATTGTATGAATGTGTTCAGTTCCTTCAGCAGCAAATCTTGATTTAGCTTAATGAAGTACTGAGCAGTCAAAGCAGGTATTAGATGAGAACTGTAAGCACTATTTACTGTATTAATACTGATTGAATAGATATATGTCCCCAAGTGACTTAACATTTAGACAGTACTGTATATGCACATTCTCTACAGTTACTGTTTATCTGCTAAAAGTAACATATTCACACAGGTTTTAACCCAGGTGTAGTTTCTGGGCCGACTTATGTTTGGAGTTCAAATTTTGCTTCTTTGCTTTACAAGTATAGCATGTTGCAGCCCCCTTAATCATCTCTTAACTGGCTCAAACCAGTTCATAAATACAGAGAATAGTATCGTTTGAAACTGGACATTTATTTTCATTTCATAGCTAACAGTTATTCACACTGTTCTCTCAATTACATCAACAAGTTTCCTCTCTAATTTCTATTTTCTATTTTCAGCTGTGCATAACAATTGAGCAAGAGTGTCCTAACAACCAATTAGCCCAATAACATCCTTAACTTGGATTGGTGGTCGTACCAGGAGATTTAGACAGAAGATAATAGAACTATATGCAAAATAAGCCTCTATACAAAAATAGACTTTAATATAAACATTTTTATTCTTTAAAAATCATCTGATACACTTACATTAATTGTGAAATGGACAATATTGTTTGTGAATTGCATGAAAATTGCATGAAATGAAATTCTAAAGTGATCCTAAACTTCTGAATGATATATATATATATATATATATATATATATATATATATATATATATATATATATATATATATATATATATATATATATATATATGCGTGTGTATACATCGTCGGTTATTACTAGTTATAGGAACTACAGTGGTTTGCTAAGTAGGTTAACGTTGGAGAAAATGATGCCTATCTATGACACAAATATAACAGGGTGCCCAGTTGTTTATATGATATTAGTGTTTGAAACACTGCTTGGCTATTCTCAGTACTTTTCAGTTTCAGCTGTTTCTAATGGTAGCAAATTATTTTGGTTAGTTTTCTTTAATCTTATCATATAATTGATTCACTAATGTGTTTTAATATATATCTAGTTGCATTGAAATCTCAGAGTGTCTCATTATATTAACTTTTGTCCACGTGCAGAGAGACTTTGTTTTTGGTAGTTGGCCAGAGAGCTGTTGCACATAGCTGGCGTACTTCTGGATAGCGTGCCCCGTATGGGCGCCTGTGCGCTGTCGTACTGAATCTTTCTCATTTTCAGCACTTGTGTGGTTGGGAATGCGGCAGCGGCTCTCAGCAAAACACCTGGTGCGGCTCTGACTGAGAGGTACCTGACACGCTCGCGACAAATGCTGGAGTGGGGTTTGACAGCTCCGCGGCAGCCACTCTGGCTCTGTCACTTGAGATGTAGTTTCTCAGTAAGGGGCGAAGGGGTCACCTGAACGGGCACTTCTAAAAGCAGCCCGGCCGCATGAGCACGGCTAATGTTTATGTTTAGTGACTGGCTTCTTTTAGCTCCTCTCGAAAGTATGAGAGCCGTGGCCTCAGAATGGGGGGTCGAGAAGACATGAATTAATGGGGGGGAAAATCCGGAGTAGCTGAGTTTATGCTTAATAAACATCTTCAGCCTGCATGTCGTCGCTGTTGGAGCATTTTTATTGTTTTTTGGGTTTTTTTATGCTGCTTGAAATTTTCATGACGAGAGGACTGATATACACTGGCCAAGATTACTTAGAATAAAATCTTTTAAAATTAATTTGCAAGTTTTTTCTTTTTCCTGGAACATTATCAGTGTTGGAGATGTTTTGGGTCAATAGTAATGATATATTGTATACGGTCATATACTGATTAAGTGTATATTCTTTGAATAGCAAACAGGATTTGGGTTTTGCAGTTGGGGGTCATGGAGGACCCCACTGATATATTGTCTGGTTAATAAGATGATGAAATAACCACATTGTAATAAACTGATATTGCTCTGACAAAATTCAGTCTAAAGCCGACTGCAATCTGACGAAATTCTTTATAAACTTTACTGTAATTTGATGAAATTCTTTATACACCCAACTGTAATTTGATGAAATTCTTTATAAATTTGACTGTACTTTGATGAAATTCTTTATAAACCCAACTGTAATTTGATGAAATTCTTTATAAATTTGACTGTACTTTGATGAAATTCTTTATAAACCCGACTGTAATTTGATGAAATTCTTTATAAATTTGACTGTACTTTGATGAAATTCTTTATAAACCCAACTGTAATTTGATGAAATTCTTTATAAATTTGACTGTACTTTGATGAAATTCTTTATAAATTTGACTGTATTCTGACAAAATTCTTTATAAACCCGACTGTAATTTGATGAAATTCTTTATAAATTTGACTGTACTTTGATGAAATTCTTTATAAATTTGACTGTACTTTGATGAAATTTTTTATAAACCCGACTGTAATTTGATGAAATTCTTTATAAATTTGACTGTACTTTGATGAAATTTTTTATAAACCCGACTGTAATTTGATGAAATTCTTTATAAATTTGACTGTATTCTGACAAAATTCTTCATAAACCCGACTGTAATTTGATGAAATTCTTTATAAATTTGACTGTACTTTGATTAAATTCTTTATAAACCCGACTATAATTTGATGAAATTCTTTATAAATTTGACTGTATTCTGACAAAATTCTTTATAAACTCGACTGTAATTTGATGAAATTCTTTATAAATTTGACTGTAATCTGACAAAATTCTTTATAAACTTGACTGTAATTAGAAATTCTGTCTAACGTGACTGTAATCTGACAAAATTCTGTCTAAAGCCAACTGTAATCTGATGAAATTCTTTATAAATTAAACTGTAATCTGACAAAATTTTTCATAATTTAAAACTATTATTGTCATGACAGTATTAATGATGTAATGATGGAAACTGATGTTATGACTTTAAGTAAATACACTGGAAATTGGTCTCCAGGTTGAATAAAAAAAAACATGTATTAGATAAGTAATTAAAAGTCATGTTAATTAGATGTAAAATATTTAATATTCTGTGTTTAGTAAGTGCTGAGTGTTGTTTTGCCCTTGTATCTTTTTGTATTAAGCTTTGTGATAGCACGCTTGGTAAGTGTATTGAAACTGAAATGGTGCGGTGCCTCTGCCATCATTGACCTTATTCTGTCTGGATGGTTGGAGTAGGTTTGGTTGAGAGGGCGATTCAATCAGATCTTATCAGATCTTATCAGATCTCTTACAATCACAAGGTTGGGATAAAAGACCAACAGAAATCTAGAGAGACCTTTAAACAGCTTGCTAAAAACACTAAATATCATTAATGCAGTGAACCACACACTTAGACACACACTGGTGGGCTGTAAACACACTTGCCTGGAGTGGCGGGCAGCCTTGTCTACCGTACTAAGGAGCAGTTGGGGGTTAGGTGTCTTGCTCAAGTGCACTTCAGTTGCTTCAGGGGATCAAACCAGCAACCTTCCAGTCACAAGACTGCCCCCTTCAAGCATGCTGAGCTGTCCAGTAACACTGTGTTAGAGCAGTTCACCCTCCCAGTATAGAAGCAGTGTATGATGGGGAGACTGACCCAGTGGGTGGAATTGACCATAACTAAATTGGTATTGGTTACAAAACATTTATACTGGTCTGAGACTGTCCCCAGCCTTGTTGTCATATTGACGCTGTCCAAAGAATGTAAGTCAATGGAACCAGAATTTTTTTCAAGCTGTTTCCGAGCATTTTTATTGGTCCATTCATTATTAAATTATCACACAATATAAAGAGCAGTTATCGTGTTCAAATAATTAAAAAAATGAAAATCAGCATTAATGGACAATTTGTTTGGACAGTAACCATATATATATATATATATATATATATATATATATATATATATATTATATGTATTAGGGGTGTAAGGAAATATAGAAATATCGTGATGTTTGTTGATACAGTATCGATTCTCAAAAACACAGTATCGATACACAGATTCCTGGCAGACACTGAATCATTGTGTGTTGTGTTTAAACCTCTGACCACTAGATGGCAGTGTTGTAATCCGTTTTCAGCTCCACTCCAACATTAACAAGCAGCACAAGGGCGCAGTGCTATTGTAAGCATTGACAAACCTGTTTATACAGTGGTGTGTTTTAATAGTAGAATTTTAAAAATCACAATATATCACTTTGCTTGCAGTATCGCAATATATTGTGATATATTGAATCGTGACCGCTGTATCACGATACATATTGTATCACCAGGTTCTTGCCAATACACAGCCCTAATATATATATATATATATATATATATATATATATATATATATAGACACATACACAGTATCTCCGTCTCAGTGTTGCTGTTTCTCATTGTCTTTGAGACGCCTCGCTGCTCAGCTGAGCAAAATTCCATTAACGTGTGGCTCCAGCATGTGTGGCACGCTCAAAGAGCTATCTGGAGGAGACTGCTAGATAAGCACAGTGCAGACTCTGTCATAACAGAGCCCGGCTATTAAAAATTCATTCACTAGGGTGGCTTCTCATTTATGTAAGCTAGCACTGCAACAGAAAATCAATGTCAGGAAACGAGTGAGCAAAGTGTTGACGGCAGGACAATGCAGACGGATCCAGCATGTTGATGCTTTCCTTCAGCCCTTGATCTGTTCACGTGCAATTACTATTTATGAGATCTGCTGCAATGACAGGGGGCTGCGAGTGATGGTGCTCTTTATCTGAATTAAGTGTGCAGGATGTTATCAGGTGAGGAATTCTCAGATAATGCCAGCCCAGGAGCTGATATGTGTTTTGTTTCTGCAGGTGTTCTACTCGGTACTTGCGATGAAAAGCAAATGAGTTTTGGTCCAAAGCTAATGCTACCCTGACTAAACTTAACTGTAGCCTGGCACTCTTCTGTCTGAGCCCATCTGTAATCTGGGAGAAGTCCGTCTGAACCCAGCTGTAGCTGAACAGAAACATACTGACTGAGCCTGACTGGAGTCAGACAAAATTATGTTCAAGCACAACAAAACTTTGAGTTTGAGTTTGAGTGTCTAATCCCGACTCTAATCTGATATTCTGTTTAAACCTGACAGAAGTATAAAAAAATACAAAATTCTATATGAACCTTTCTGTAATCTGATAAACTTCTGTCTATACCCAACTGTAATCTGACGATATTCTTTATAAACACGACTGTAAACTAACAAAATTCTTTATAAACCTGACAGTAATCTGACAAAATTCTTTCTAAACTTTACTGTAAACTAACAAAATTCTTTATAAACCCGACTGTAGCCGAACAGAAATCTGTCTGTATTTGACTGTAGTTTGACACATACCAACTGAAATCTGACAAAATTATGTCCAAGCACAACAAAACTTTGAGTGTGACTGTAATCTGACAAAATTCTTTATAAACCTGACTATAATATGACGAAATTCTTTCTAAACTTGACTGTAATCTGACGAAGTACTTTCTAAACTTTACTGTAATCTGACAAAATTCTTTCTAAACGTGACTGTAATCTGACGAAGTTCTTTCTAAACTTTACTGTAATCTGACAAAATTCTTTCTAAACTTGACTGTAATCTGACAAAATTCTTTCTAAACTTGACTGTAATCTGACCAAGTTCTTTCTAAACTTTACTGTAATCTGACAAAATTCTTTCTAAACTTGACTGTAATCTGACAAAATTCTTTCTAAACTTTACTGTAATCTGACGAAGTTCTTTCTAAACTTGACTGTAATCTGACAAAATTCTTTCTAAATTTGACTGTAATCTGACAAAATTCTTTCTAAACTTGACTGTAATCTGACAAAATTCATTTTTAAACTTTACTGTAATCTGACAAAATTCTTTCTAATATTGACTGTAATCTGACAAAATTCTTTCTAAGCTTGACTGTATTCTGATGATTTTTTAAAATAAATTTGACTGTAATCTTTCGAAATTCTTTCTAATCTTGACTGTAATCTAACGAAATTCTTTCTAATCTTGACTGTATTCTGACGATTTTTTAAAATACATTTGACTGTAATCTGACAAAATTCTTTATAAACTTGACTGCATTTTGACAATTTTTCTTTATAAATTTGACTAATCTGACGAAATTCTTTCTAAGCTTGACTGTATTCTGACAATTTTTTAATAAATTTGACTGTAATCGGACAAAATTCTTTCCAATTTTGACTGTAATCTGACGACATTCTTTTTAAACTTGACTTTAATCTGACGAAATGTTTTATGAATTTGACTGTAATCTGACAAAATTCTTTAGAAATTTGACTGTAATCTAATAAACTTCTGTCTAAACCTAACTGTATTCTAACAAAATTCTGTCTAAACTTGACTGTAATTTGACCAAATTCTATATGAATCCAACGGCAATCTGACGAAATTCTTTCTAAACTTGACTGTAATCTGACGAAATTCTTTCTAAACTTGACTGTAATCTGACAAAATTCTTTCTAAACTTGACTGTAATCTGACGAAATTCTTTCTAAACTTGACTGTAATCTGACAAAATTCTTTCTAAACTTGACTGTAATCTGACAAAATTCTTTCTAAACTTGACTGTAATCTGACAAAATTCTTTATAAACTTGTCTAATCAAAACCAGACTCTAATCTGATTAAATTTTGCCTGAACCCGACTGTAGTCCTACAGAGCCTGACAAGTTCAATTCAATTCAATTAAACTTAATTGTCATTATACCAACACAAGGCAGTACAGTATACTGAAACACTGTCAGGCTGCATCTCCGGTGCAGAACTCAAAATTTTAAAGTTAAAAAGTTAAAAAGAGAAAAATCAGCGAAACAGAAACACGAGACACTGTCTGCAAAAGCAGTAGCCGCTACTGTCAGGGTCAGAGTGTATCTAGAACTGGTGCAAACAGCAGTGAACATAAATAAACACACTTATGTGGTAGAGCAATGAATAAGTAGTAGCCTGGTAGTAAACAGTAGATATAAATACTAAAGTGTGCAGTTCAGATAGAGAGCATAGCAGCCCCTCAGCAGTTTTCAGTCTGGAGAAACTAACTCTCCTGCTGGCCTCCTGGATCTCTGTGGACCTCACTGCAGCAACACGAGTGACAACAGCATGTCCGTTTGAAATATTAGAGATAATAAAAGTGGGGAGGGAGAACGCAGTCCGGAATAAACGCAGGCCAGAAAACCCATTAAGGGCGCTTGGATCCTTAAAATGGAATTTGACCCCGAGTCTGGTGTTGGAGATGTGAACGGTGGAGCTCCATCAGGTTCAGACACATAGCTGAAGTTGTATTTGCTGCTTCTGTGAGAGCCTGGATTCCTTCTAAAACCAAGAGGCTCCGCGTTACTTCTGGACAATCTGTGAACATATTGACTGTCATATGAAGTTGCATAGCCAGTCAGCCGTTCAGAGCGACTCCCATTAAGACGCGTGTGCCAAGAGGCACTTCAGGTGCCGTGCCGAAACGTGCGGGCTGTCAACACTCGCTCAAGACGTCAGGATGGCTTCCCAGGATAGCTTCCCAGGATAGCTTCTCAGGATAGCTTCTCAGGATAGCTGTCAGGGATGTGTGAATTGAAATTCAAGCAGAAGGGATTATGATCAGTAAGAGAATACAGAGGCTTTCACATAAATCTCCATAGTGGTGAAGCTGGAAGCAGCCTAGATATTCACAATTTTCTGGGCTTTTGGTCTTCTTGTCTGTATTTAGGCTCATGCTTTTAAATCTTTCTTATGATTGAGAGTTGATCTCCGTGTCTCATTTGCTTTCACAAGCTTCTTCATGGAAACTGTGTACATACATTACCAGCCAAACGTTTTAGATACACTACCAGTCAAACGTTTTAGATACACTACCAGTCAAACGTTTTAGATACACTACCAGTCAAACGTTTTAGATACACTACCAGCCAAACGTTTTAGATACACTACCAGTCAAACGTTTTAGATACACTACCAGCCAAACGTTTTAGATACACTACCAGACAAACATTTTAGATACACTACCAGACAAACATTTTAGATACACTACCAGTCAAACGTTTTAGATACACTACCAGCCAAACGTTTTAGATACACTACCAGACAAACGTTTTAGATACACTACCAGTCAAACGTTTTAGATACACTACCAGCCAAACGTTTTAGATACACTACCAGACAAACATTTTAGAACACTACCAGTCAAACGTTTTAGATACACTACCAGACAAACGTTTTAGATACGCTACCAGTCAAATGTTTTAGATACGCTACCAGTCAAACGTTTTAGATACGCTACCAGACAAACGTTTTAGTACACTACCAGCCAAACGTTTTAGATACACTACCAGCCAAACGTTTTAGATACACTACCAGTCAAACGTTTTAGATACACTATCAATCCAACGTTTTAGATACACTACCAGTCAAACGTTTTAGATACACTACCAGTCAAACGTTTTAGATACACTACCAGCGAAACGTTTTAGTACACTACCAGTCAAACGTTTTAGTACACTACCAGCTAAACGTTTTAGATACACTACCAGTCAAACGTTTTAGATACACTACCAGTCAAACGTTTTAGATACACTACCAGTCAAACGTTTTAGATACACTACCAGCGAAACGTTTTAGTACACTACCAGTCAAACGTTTTAGTACACTACCAGTCAAACGTTTTAGATACACTACCAGTCAAACGTTTTAGATACACTACCAGTCAAACGTTTTAGATACACTACCAGCCAAACGTTTTAGATACACTACCAGCCAAACGTTTTAGATACACTACCAGTCCAGCGTTTTAGATACACTACCAGTCAAACGTTTTAGATACACTACCAGTCAAACGTTTTAGATACACTACCAGCCAAACGTTTTAGATACACTACCAGCCAAACGTTTTAGATACACTACCAGTCAAACGCTTTAGTACACTACCAGCCAAACGTTTTAGATACACTACCAGCCAAACGTTTTAGATACACTACCAGTCAAACGTTTTAGTACACTACCAGTCAAACGTTTTAGATACACTACCAGTCAAACGTTTTAGGTACACTACCAGCCAAACGTTTTAGATACACTACCAGTCAAACGTTTTAGTACACTACCAGTCAAACGTTTTAGATACACTACCAGCCAAACGTTTTAGATACACTACCAGACAAACGTTTTAGATACACTACCAGTCAAACGTTTTAGATACACTACCAGTCAAACGTTTTAGGTACACTACCAGCCAAACGTTTTAGATACACTACCAGTCAAACGTTTTAGATACACTACCAGACAAACGTTTTAGGTACACTACCAGCCAAACGTTTTAGATACACTACCAGTCAAACGTTTTAGTACACTACCAGCCAAACGTTTTAGATACACTACCAGTCAAACGTTTTAGATACACTACCAGCCAAACGTTTTAGATACACTACCAGTCAAACGTTTTAGATACACTACCAGTCAAACGTTTTAGATACACTACCAGCCAAACGTTTTAGATACACTACCAGTCAAACGTTTTAGTACACTACCAGCCAAACGTTTTAGATACACTACCAGTCAAACGTTTTAGATACACTACCAGTCAAACGTTTTAGTATACTACCAGTCAAACGTTTTAGATACACTACCAGTCAAACGTTTTAGTACACTACCAGTCAAACGTTTTAGATACACTACCAGCCAAACGTTTTAGATACACTACCAGTCAAACGTTTTAGTACACTACCAGCCAAACGTTTTAGATACACTACCAGTCAAACGTTTTAGATACACTACCAGTCAAACGTTTTAGTATACTACCAGTCAAACGTTTTAGATACACTACCAGTCAAACGTTTTAGATACACTACCAGTCAAACGTTTTAGTACACTACCAGACAAACGTTTTAGATACACTACCAGTCAAACGTTTTAGATACACTACCAGTCAAACGTTTTAGTACACTACCAGACAAACGTTTTAGTACACTACCAGTCAAACGTTTTAGATACACTACCAGTCAAACGTTTTAGATACACTACCAGCCAAACGTTTTAGATACACTACCAGACAAACGTTTTAGATACACTACCAGTCAAACGTTTTAGATACACTACCAGTCAAACGTTTTAGTACACTACCAGTCAAACGTTTTAGATACACTACCAGTCAAACGTTTTAGTACACTACCAGTCAAACGTTTTAGTACACTACCAGACAAACGTTTTAGTACACTACCAGCCAAACGTTTTAGATACACTACCAGCCAAACGTTTTAGATACACTACCAGAGAAACGTTTTAGATACACTACCAGTCAAACGTTTTAGATACACTACCAGACAAACGTTTTAGATACACTACCAGCCAAACGTTTTAGATACACTACCAGACAAACGTTTTAGATACACTACCAGACAAACGTTTTAGTACACTACCAGCCAAACGTTTTAGATACACTACCAGCCAAACGTTTTAGTACACTACCAGCCAAACGTTTTAGATACACTACCAGACAAACGTTTTAGATACACTACCAGCCAAACGTTTTAGATACACTACCAGAGAAACGTTTTAGATACACTACCAGTCAAACGTTTTAGATACACTACCAGTCAAACGTTTTAGATACACTACCAGACAAACGTTTTAGATACACTACCAGCCAAACGTTTTAGATACACTACCAGACAAACGTTTTAGATACACTACCAGAGAAATAAGCATCTTCATTCATTCAGGTTCTCTTCGGTGTTACTATACTATCCTGCTGAACCAGGCCGTTGGAGGTGGGTGCTGTGAACAGAGCCTGAGGAGCTTTTCAGCCCAAATGTTAGGCTTAGCAACACCCAGAGCAACAGTCTCTCAGCGAGCATCGGCTGCTTTTTCCTCTGCATGCTTAGAAAGTCTGGATCTTTCCCTGCCATATTGCCTGGCGAGCACCCCTCCAACCCCCTCGGCAGTTGTATTGTCAGTCACTGATGGCTCGAGGGTTCAATCAGACGCATATCATCTGAAAAAGCCCACTCTCAGTATTCAGAGGCAGTGCGTAGGGGCTCATAGCCACTGGGCCCCTTACCATCTTTACCGGACTATTGGATATCATCATCCTACATCATTCACATCATTAGAGCACCTACTTCAGCCATAACATTAAAACCACCTCCTTGTATCTACATACATTCTCCATTATATCAGCTCCACTGACCATACAGGAGCTCCACCTACAGACTGTAGTTCATCTGATTCTCTGTATACTTTATTACTCTGTTCTTTAATGATCAGGACCCCCACAGGACCACCACAGAGCAGCTACTATTAGAAAGGTGGATCATTCTCAGCACTGCAGTGGCACTCACATGGTGGTGATGTGTTAGTGTGTGTTGTGCTGGTGTGGGTGGATCAGACACAGCAGTGCTGCTGCTGGAGTGTTTAAACACTGTGTCCACTCACTGTCCACTCTATTAGACACTCCTACTACTTGCTGGTCCACCTTGTAGATGTAAAGTCAGAGACAGTAGCTCATCTGCTGCTGCACAGTTTGTGTTCCTCTAGTTCATCATCAGTGGACACAGGACGCCGCCCACAGGACACTGCTGTCTGGATAGTTTTGGTTGGTGGACGATTCTCACACCAGCACACAATCACACACCACTCGGAGACTCATACGAGTAGAATTAACTCAAAGTTCTACATAAAGACCTGGTGACAGTGCTTCATGAGATGAAAGTGTGCAGACGAGGAGCTGGTACATGTACTCAAGAGATTGAGCTCGTCTCTCTAAGATCTCCTGGAATTTGGCTTGGATGTGAGATTCTAGTCGCACTAATATTATATCAAGTCAAGTTTATCTGTATAGCACTCTTCACAACGATGTTGTCACAAAGCAGCTTTACAGAAGTTATGAAACATATATATTATAACATCTCCCAGTGAGCAAGCCAGAGGCATCAGTGGCAAAGAAAAACTCCCTCAGACTGGAGGAAGAAACCTTGGGAGGAACCAGACTCACAAGGGGAGACCCGTCCTCCTCTGATCAAACAGTATTTACAGTTTAATAAACTAAACACCAAAGAAAAGAGTCTCTGTTTGAAATCTGACACCATTTCAGCCCAGGTTTAAAGTCCTGGCTGGACAACCAAGAGCTCACTTCTCTCACTGAACAAGAGAAAGTCTGAGAGAAGAATACAAGAGAGAGAGAAACTGTTCAGATGTTAAACCGAGTTAACAAGAAGACATATTTTATTCATTCAGTTCAGTATTTAAACAGTAAATATACTGAAATATACTGAACGGTATGTGTGGTGTGTTGGTGTTTCAGTAGCTGATGGTATAAGATGCTGATACTAGACTACTTCAGTAAACAGGATACACCACTGAATCAGAACACACGTTAGAAATGATGACGGTCCAGACCTTGGCCTGAAGACATTTCCACCAACTGGACCTTACTTGGGTTGCTATAAAACTAAACCTAACCAAAATTAAAGTGGGTGGCACCTGCCCCTTACCTGATGTATCTAACAGAATGAATGACTGGTGATGTATAGGCATGCCCAACCTGACCTGTCCACACTCATGCAGAGAGAGAAAGAAGAAGATGGGGGGAAGCAACACAAAGAGCTCAACACAACCTGTTACAGCTAAAGTAGCTACAACTAGAACAGAGCAAGTTCATAGCCTCATACAACAGAACCACCAAACGCGTCCTCTGAAACGTAACGAACAGCAACAGCTGCGTACGTTTTGATCTGTGCCCGGTTTTAGCTGAAGGGCTTTCGTTTATGACTTTCTGTTTTGTTGCAGAACAATACGTCGTGGAAACCAGAAGCTTGTCAAGACTGCACCTGCCACGGGGATGTTGTCATCTGCCAAGCGACGCGTTGCCTGAATCCTCAATGTGACTTTCAGAGGGTAAGACTGATGCCTTCAAACTGAATTGAAGATAATTGCTGGATGAATTAATGGACGGATGGATGGACAAGCAGATCAATTGATCGATGGCTGAATGAGCAGATGGATGGAGGGATGGGGGGATGAGTCAGAAAGATGAATAAACGGATGTCTGTGTGAATGACTGTACTGAAGACTGAACGTTCTTATTGTCATTCTAAAAAATGGGCTGCTGGTTTCTTAGATTTGAACTACTTTTCTCTCCGATGGGGTTTCATTCTTTGCTGCAACTAGTGATGGGCCGATCCAGTGTTTTTCAGTTCCGATCCGATACCGTTATATAACTGCCAATACCGATACCGATACCGATATATGGGCTCTTTAGTTTATTATCATTGGTACTATGTTTAAGGTTACATAATGAGGCTGAAATAGACACAGCACTTAGAAGAGTACACACATGCATTTAATATAAATTAATTACAAAGGCATATACAAACACAATAGTTTTCTTTCATATCAAATATTTAAAACACAAAACTGAAATAAACATCTTATGTATCAAAAACCTTTCTAGTATGCTAAATACAACAATATGACTGACTGCATGATCTAAAAAGTTCAAGTATTAAGAAAATTTTATTTTAATTTAATTTTATTTTTTCAAATAAAAATTTTTTTTTGTTTTAAATGGATCGGTAAGTGGATCGGCCGCATTCGCCCGATATCCGATATGTTAAATTACGTCAATATCAGCCCCGATACCGATATTGTATCGGATCAGTCCCATCTCTAGCTGCAACCATGTGATCTAGTGAAACTCTGCAGAGTCAACGATCCATTCTTCTGGCAACGTTTCCAGTGGCTTCCATTTAAACTGCAATAAAACTCTAGCCGTTGTGCTCGCCGAAGCATTATCAACCCTGTATTGTCTCTTATTATCATTATCTCTACACTTAATAGCAATTAGCTTGTCTGACGGTCTGCTTTTGCTTCTTCATCAATTTCTCATTCTCACTATTAGCTCTACCAAGTTCTACTAAGGCTAATGCTAGCATGCTAACATGACCGTTTGGATGTGTTCCCAGGGAGAGCGCCTAAGAATCCCACCCAACCAGTGCTGCCCGGTGTGTTTCCCACAGTCGGCCGGTTCCTGCCAGCACCGGGGGGCAGTTTATGGGGTAAGTGACACTCCTGTGGACAAGGCCCAGTGAAAGACGCCAAAGGCCTCGGTCTTGCTTCCTGGCAGATCCTGCCACTTCTGGTGGAGTGGCGAGCGGTTGATGCCTCAGCTGATGCACAATTGCGTTCTTGTTGGTGTCCCGCTCTTCCCTGACACAGTGGAACTCTTGTTTGTCCAAGTCGTCCCCTTAACAAGACACTTGGCGCGCTGTTTAAGATTCTGACAGTGTAGCTTCCAGCTCGAGTGGCATTTGCTTAGGGAAGCCGGCTGTGTTGGCAGAGGGGCCTAACTCCATAATTAACTTGTACCAAGTTTATGCAAACTTTTGAACAGCAGCTGAAGGGTTTGTTCACCAACTGTTTACTTCCCTAAACAGACCGTACCTCATCATGTCATCATAAGTTAGATCCTATGTCCTATAGGTTTTCTATGAAGTATAGGACTTATTTTTTAAAACATGACACTATAGCCATATTTTATTTATATATATACAAATATGAAAACATCAGTTGTTCTTTACATGTTGTGCATGCGTCTACATCATCACTAGGATGCCGTCTTTGGGTGAACATTTGTATTTTTTAAGTGGGAAACAACAGCAGAGTTGCTTTTCCTGAACATGCTATGTAAAAAAGGGTGTCCTCAAAACTAATGCTGGGACTGGCTATCCACATTTACACGTTTTCATTGGATGGGCAGATGATTCCTCTGGGTAGAAAACCTTCACCCTAGCCCACCTGTAGACACGGCCCTGGTCATCATGAGTGGACCAACAGAAATGACCCAAAATGACCTGGAATAAAAGCTCATACATTCCATACATTAAAAAGTCTTATATCCAGTAAAACTGGAGAATTTGGAGATATTATCTTTTGATTTATTAGTTTTGCAACTTAGTTCCCATATATAGATGGTATAGACTGTAACAGTTGGAACTTAACAGTGTTCACATACTGCATCAAAGGTTTTCGAATTTGTGGAGTATATACTCATATATATTCATTGTTCATGAGCCTCTATGTTATCAATAAGTCTATTTTCACCCGTAAGAACAGCAGATCTGATTAGAACAGATAAATAATCATACATGCAATACAAAGTAACATGAGTATCTTATTGTGAGAGAAGTAGATCAGATCTTGAGCTCCAGTTTGAAGAACAAAGTTAGGTTCCAGATTTCTCCTGGACGCCCCAGACATTGTATGAATGTATTCAGTTCCTTCAGCAGCAATCTTGATTTAGCTTAATGAAGTATTGAGAAAATAAATAAAAGCTACCTGTTTTAAAAAAGTCCCTGGGTGGCCAAATGTTTTGCAGGATACAGTGTGTATGTGTGTATGTATATATATATATATATATATATATATATATATATATATATATATATATATATATATATATATATATATATATAGATCGTCACTGTCCAATGAAAAACATAGTGTGCCATAACTAATTATATGTTTTAGCCAGTATGATAGTATCTTAAAATAAACAGTAACTGTGGCTGAAAGTGTGTAGAAATGTGAACAGCATGCATATGAAAACTTCTGTAGGACAGTTTGGCATTTAGCTTCAGGATCTTTGGGAGGTCTTTACTTTACTGGTGATGCCATCATGCAATATAAGCAAACAGCCTCTCTCCCACAACCTCCTAACCTCTCTCGCTCTGTCTCACTGTTCCTCTGTCTCCTCAGCATGACAGCCAGTGGAGTGAGTCCAAGTGCTCAGTGTGTACATGTTCTCTGGGGAAAGTGACCTGCGCCCCTCCTGCCTGCCCCCCGCTCAGCTGTGGGAGCGGTCAGAGCCCGTACATCCCTGCCGGAGAGTGCTGTCCTAAGTGTGCTCGAAATGGAGGTATGAGTGGGGTTCAACTGAGACCTTCTAAGCACCCAGTGAAAACACTAGTGTTGAAATAACTTGTGTAAAGATGCGCCTTAAGATAGAATTCATACATTTAATAATATGTCTGGATTTTTAAAGGGTCAGGTTGTTGCTTGGTTACTACTTTTGAAATATAGCTGTAGTAGAAGCATCAATAGTTCTGTATTATAGCATATGTGCAATGATTATTTCAGAGGTAGGGCCACTGTAGGCTTAAAGCTTTATCCAAACGAATACTAAATAACTCTTCTGATTACTATTTGGGAACTCTTCAACAGCCAATCAGAAGTCTTCATTAACCAGTCAAAACTTTAAACAAAACTTAAAACAAAACTTAACTTTTTAAAACTTTTCAACAGCCAGTCAAAACTCTTTAACGGCCAATAAGAACTCGGCAGTTAATCAGAGCTAGTCAAAATCTTTTACCAGCTAAATCAGAACTCTTCAACAGCTAATCAGAACTTTTCAACAGCCAATTAGAACTCTTCAACAGCCAATCAGAACTCTTCAACAGCTAATCAGAACTCTTCAACAGCTAATCAGAACTATTCAACAGCTAATCAGAACTCTTCAACAGCTAATCAGAACTCTTCAACAGCTAATCAGAACTCTTCAACAGCTAATCAGAACTATTCAACAGCTAATCAGAACTATTCAACAGCCAATCAGAACTCTTCAACAGCTAATCAGAACTCTTCAACAGCCAATCAGAACTCTTCAACAGCTAATCAGAACTCTTCAACAGCTAATCAGAACTCTTCAACAGCTAATCAGAACTCTTCAACAGTTAGTCAAAACTTTTCAACAGCTAATCAGAACTCTTTAACAGCTAACCAGAACTCTTCAACAGCCAATCAGAACTATTCAACAGCTAATCAGAACTCTTCAACAGCTAATCAGAACTCTTCAACAGCTAATCAGAACTCTTTAACAGTTAGTCAAAACTTTTCAGTTGCTAATCAGAACTCTTCAACAGCCAATCAGAACTCTTCAACTGCCAATCAGAACTATTCAACAGCCAATCAGAACTCTTCAACAGCTAATCAGAACTCTTTAACAGTTAGTCAGTACTCTTCAACAGTTAGTCAAAACACTTCAATAGCTAATCAGAACTCTTCAACAGCCAATCAGAACTTTTCAACAGTTAGTCAGAACTCTTCAACAGTTAGTCAGTACTCTTCAACAGCCAATCAGAACTCTTCAACAGTTAGTCAAAACACTTCAACAGTTAATCAGAACTCTTCAACAGCCAATCAGAACTTTTCAAGTTAGTCAATACACTTCAACAGCTAATTAGAACTCTTCAACAGCCAATTAGAATTGTTTAACAGCCAATCATTACTCTTCAACAGTTAGTCAGTACTCTTCAACAGCCAATTAGAACTCTTCAATAGCTAATCAGAACTCTTCAACAGCCAATTAGAACTCTTCAATAGCTAATCAGAACTCTTCAACAGGTAATGAGAACTCTTCAACAGCTAATCATAACAATTCAACAGCCAATCAAAACTCTTCAACAGCCAATCAGACCTCTGCAACAGCCAATCAGAACTCTTTAACAACCAATCAGACCTCTTCAACAGCCAATCAGAACTCTTCAACAGCTAATCAGAACTCTTCAACAGCTAATCAGATCTCTTTATCAGCCAGTCAGAACTCTTCAACAGCTAATCAGAACTCTTCAACAGCTAATCAGAACTCTTCAACAGCTAATCAGAACTCTTCAACAGCTAATCAGATCTCTTTATCAGTCAGTCAGAACTCTTCAACAGCCAATCAGAACTCTGTAACAGCTAATAAGAACTCTTTTATTCTTTCAGAGTTTCCATTCCACCTTAAAAGATGTTCTATTCCACATTATGTGCTAGTCTAGTGAGAATATCTCTGTGGATTTAAAAATTGCTGTGACTAAAAATCTTACTCAGCGTTAACAGTAGTTGATTAATCTAACAATGGTGAGACAGTGTGTGTCCAGACAGCACTATGGATGAAAACAACAAAATCTTGTAGAAATGTGGCTAAAGAGTGCAGTGTGTCTTTATTTAACGCTGCATAGTCTAATAAACGGTAGCTCTAGACCTGAATGACCCTAATCTCAAATAGACATGTGGTCTCTGGTGCTGTATGACATTCCATTAGCAGTGAACAAACTACATCCCATAACTAAAACCTGCTGTAGCTGTTCAGAAACCTGAGAATTATCTGTACGTGTATGTGTTTTAATACACAATATATAATATAACATGTCATACAGTATCAGAAATGAGTCACTATTGGCGTCCATTACTTGCTGTAGCTCCAGTGCAAGACGAAAGCAACAACCTGAACATGCAAAAGAAAAACATGCAGCTTTTCTCTTGTAAGGTTTCCTTTGTTAACCTGTTCATTGTATGTACTGCTCTTAGGGGGTCTTCATCTGCCCCACTTGTCTGGTAGCATTTAGCAGACGAAGTCACCCCACCGTGTTTTCGCCATGCAATTTTTACAGCAGCACTTTGACAAGTTCACATTTGCCGCAGAAATAAGGACACGCTTTGATTCACCTACGCTGCAACCCGTGTACTGTACATCTGCCAGGGCTGTTCTTTTTTCATCACTCATGTGTGTCATGCGGCGTTCGGGCTCAGTTCTGGCTCTCTCATGCATAAACGTTGGCAATGTTAATTTGGAGCTTTTTTATTTTATTTATTTTTCTTCAGTTGGCTGGATGTCTCAGCGGTTATATAATACATGTGTTTCTCAGTGGGGGTTCCAGACTGTAGAGAGCAAAGTGGTCTGCGCTTGTGTCTTTAGCTTTTGATGGCGTGCAACTTAATATACTATTAATGATGGTACAGAAATACCGCAGGCCGTAGGCACGCTACAGTGGCAAGCAGAAAACTGATCACAGCTCAGTTTTAGAGCCAGTCCTATGTGTGTTAAACTAGTGTTTACAGCCGTGTCAGGATGCTTAATCTATATATCTCAAATGGTATACATCAGCCAGCCATCTAAAATTCTGTGCTGCACTAATGAGGCTAAGGAGTGATGACCCTGGAATACAGCAGGGTGCTCTTCTTAGGAGACAGGTTAATGCATTTGATTGACAAGTAGGATATAGATAGTGGTGTAGTGAGTGCCCTCCATGCTGTAGACTGGGGTTTGATTCCCCACCTGCATAATCAGATTGAACTCTAAGAATAAGAGTTCATGGGTAAGACACCTAACAGTACCTTCACCTACCTGTGTACAGGTAAACTGTAACACTACCTTCACCTACCTGTGTACAGGTCAACTGTAACACTACCTTCACCTACCTGTGTACAGGTAAACTGTAACACTACCTTCACCTACCTGTGTACAGGTCAACTGTAACACTACCTTCACCTACCTGTGTACAGGTAAACTGTAACACTACCTTCACCTACCTGTGTACAGGTAAACTGTAACACTACCTTCATCTACCTGTGTACAGGTAATCTGTAACACTACCTTCACCTACCTGTGTACAGGTAATCTGTAACACTACCTTCACCTACCTGTGTACAGGTAAACTGTAACACTACCTTCACCTACCTGTGTACAGGTAAACTGTAACACTACCTTCACCTACCTGTGTACAGGTCAACTGTAACACTACCTTCACCTACCTGTGTACAGGTCAACTGTAACACTACCTTTACCTACCTGTGTACAGGTAAACTGTAACACTACCTCCACCTACCTGTGTACAGGTAAACTGTAACACTACCTTCACCTACCTGTGTACAGGTAATCTGTAACACTACCTTCACCTACCTGTATACAGGTAAACTGTAACACTACCTTCACCTACCTGTGTACAGGTAAACTGTAACACTACCTTCACCTACCTGTGTACAGATAAACTGTAACACTACCTTCACCTACCTGTGTACAGGTAAACTGTAACACTACCTTCACCTACCTGTGTACAGGTAAACTGTAACACTACCTTCACCTACCTGTGTACAGGTAAACTGTACCACTACCTTCACCTACCTGTGTACAGGTAAACTGTAACACTACCTTCACCTACCTGTGTACAGGTAAACTGTAACACTACCTTCACCTACCTGTGTACAGATAAACTGTAACACTACCTTCACCTACCTGTGTACAGGTAAACTGTAACACTACCTTCACCTACCTGTGTACAGGTAAACTGTAACACTACCTTCACCTACCTGTGTACAGGTAAACTGTACCACTACCTTCACCTACCTGTGTACAGGTAAACTGTAACACTACCTTCACCTACCTGTGTACAGATTAACTGTAACACTACCTTCACCTACCTGTGTACAGGTAAACTGTAACACTACCTTCATCTACCTGTGTACAGGTAAACTGTAACACTACCTTCACCTACCTGTGTACAGGTAAACTGTAACACTACCTTCACCTACCTGTGTACAGGTAAACTAACACTACCCTCACCTACCTGTGTACAGGTAAACTACAGTTATTGTCATTTCAGCTGTTTACCAGTACACAGTGAACCCAAACAACGTTCCTACAGAACCATGTGGTACACAATTCAGCAATGAATACAAAACTGGATACAAGTCAGATATAGTACATGGTACTGAGAAAATTTGGGGTCTGTCTCAAATCCTACTGAGCTCCTACATAGGCAGCATTTTATATCATAGTATGCGCTCCTGACATGTAGACTGTCCCAATTCTTACATACCTTAAACATACTGTCTACTGAGGAACCTTATTTAGACCTGATTTTAAGAAAGCATTGATTCCTCAGCCACTTAGACAATCCCATGATGCAGCACAGGCTAATCTAGGAGCAGTGAAGTGGTTTTAAAATGTGAGTTATTTTGATTCTCTCTGGAGTTTTAATGTGTTTCTGGTCATATAATCACACAAAACAGTTTTTTATTATCAACTCTGTAACGAGTCCTTCACCATTTACACTTTTATACTCCAGACATTAGCATTTATGCTAGCAGATTTTTAATCCTCGGGCTATTGTTTTGGATGCTGGCCGGTAGCTTAGCAACCAGCTAGACCGCCGGTGGTGTGCTGCAGTTGGCAGGAACAAGCCGTGACGCAGTCTCTCTCTAACTAGAGCGTCTCAGTAATCTGTTTTATGAGGAGAGATGAGGAGAGAACGCTGATACTTACACAGCTGCTACCTAGACAGCCTACTTACACACTCACTAGGTCTTGTGTATATGACCATAGCAGTCACTGAGGTAGCGAATAGAACAGCAGTAGCTAAATACAGGATTTGGTTGATACAGTATTGGTTCAGGAAATGTGCAGAAATGCAAGTAATCAGATATAGATTATAACTGAGTGAAGTATGTCAATGTGAAATACAATTATTATTATTATTAATTAATTAATAATATTATATATTATAATTATTTAAATGCAAGATCTCAGGCATAGTCCAGAGTTGCAGAAGGGCTGAGCGAGTGTGTGTGTCAGTTCAGTCTCTGAGAGTTGAGGAATCCCATGTCTTATGGGAAGAAACTGTTGTCCAGTGTGGCTCTGAGGGCCCTAATGTTCTGGTACTTTCTTCCAGACAGCAGAAGAGAGAACAGTGCCTGTATGCATGGCTGTGTTTATGCCTGTGAGGTGGCACCGCTGTTTGAGTCTGGCACTTTTAGAAGTCCATCTAAGTTATAGAACTAGTTTCAGTTGATACTTCGGTTTCAGTTTCAGTATCAGAAAAGAAATGTGGTGTCTCTACAGCTAACGGGTGTTGGTGACCTTTGTGTTTTTTTTATTTTTGTAGTTGGTTGGAATTCTCTGTGTTTATATAATACATGTGTTCTTTGTCGCTGTTGCCACACTGAAGAGTCCTAAAGCCTCTTTGCACTTGTAGCTTCAGCTGTCTCCAAGCTTCTCAAGCTTCTCTTGCCGGGGCCTCCTGAGAGGAGTTAGGCTGCTGGAACAGAATAACTGCCTGAAGCACTGAATCAGCGTCTGAGCTGTCAATTATCTTTATTGTTATTCAGGAGTTTTAAAAACTTGGCATTTACAGTAACACGCTTTCAGTCCTGAAGTGCCATTTGTGAGGGTGTGATTGACATTGTTGTGAAAGATGTGACATTTAAAGTAAAGATATTCACAGAAATTGGAATACCAGTCAAAGCTTTGGATGCTCCTGCTGTGGTTTCTAGTTATTTCACAGTAGTCAAGATTTTGAAGGAATTTAAAGAGCCATATTTTACACTTTTTGTGTACTTTGTTTTTAGCGTAACAGCGAGTCACTATAGTATCACTTTTTACCTGAAGAGGTGACAGTAAGTCACTGTAATACCACTTTGTACCTGAGGAAGTGATAGTAAGTCACTGTAGTATCACTTTGTACCTGAAGAGGTGATAGTGAGTCACTGTAGTATCACTTTGTACTTGAGGAGGTTATAGTGAGTCACTGTAGTACCACTTTGTACCTGAGGAGGTGATAGTGAGTCACTGTAGTATCACTTTGTACCTGAAGAGGTGATAGTAAGTCACTGTAGTATCACTTTGTACCTGAGGAGGTGATAGTGAGTCCCTGTAGTATCACTTTGTACCTGAAGAGGTGATAGTGAGTCACTGTAGTATCACTTTGTACCTGAAGAGGTGATAGTGAGTCACTGTAGTATCACTTTGTACCTGAAGAGGTGATAGTGAGTCACTGTAGTACCAGTTTGTACCTAAAGCGGTGATAGTGAGTCACTGTAGTATCACTTTGTACCTGAAGAGGTGATAGTAAGTCACTGTAGTATCACTTTGTACCTGAAGAGGTGATAGTGAGTCACTGTAGTACCAGTTTGTACCTAAAGAGGTGATAGTGAGTCACTGTAGTATCACTTTGTACCTGAAGAGGTGACAGTGAGTCATTGTAGTATCACTTTGTACCTGAAGAGGTGATAGTGAGTCACTGTAGTACCAGTTTGTACCTAAAGAGGTGATAGTGAGTCACTGTAGTATCACTTTGTACCTGAAGAGGTGATAGTGAGTCACTGTAGTACCAGTTTGTACCTAAAGAGGTGATAGTGAGTCGCTGTAGTATCACTTTGTACCTGAAGAGGTGATAGTAAGTCACTGTAGTATCACTTTGTACCTGAGGAGGTGATAGTGAGTCCCTGTAGTATCACTTTGTACCTGAAGAGGTGATAGTGAGTCACTGTAGTATCACTTTGTACCTGGGGAGGTGATAGTGAGTAACTGTAGTATCACTTTGTACCTGAAGAGGTGATAGTGAGTCACTGTACTACCACTTTGTACCTGAAGAGGTGATAGTGAGTCACTGTAGTATCACTTTGTACCTGAAGAGGTGATAGTGAGTCCATGTAGTATCACTTTGTACCTGAAGAGGTGATAGTGAGTCCATGTAGTACCACTTTGTACCTGAAGAGGTGATAGAGAGTCACTGTAGTACCACTTTGTACCTGAAGAGGTGATAGAGAGTCACTGTATTGTGGAGTGGAATCAGTCCAACATGTGAGAATGAGGAAGTAGCATTACTGATGGCGTATTCTAACCTCCGAGCTGCTCAGAGTTAGGGCAGGTGGGTCATTTAGAACAGGTAGCCCATTAAAGAACTTTAAACAAAGAGAAGAACGGCCTGCAGTGTGAAAAGGTGGGGCTAAATTGCTGTGGTGGGCCAAATAGGCCACTAAATGTAACACTGGTTTGTGATGTAACAGAAGTTTTCCATGATATGGGCCCTTTAAACAAAACAAACCTATCTTCTGTTTTTGATTCCTCACAGTGGGCTCCCTTTGCCTTGATGCAGCTTTACACACCCCCTGTGTTCTCTCAGACAGCTTTATGAGAATGCAGGCTTGGAGAACATCCACACACACTGAGTCCCACTGACTGCTGCTGAAAGCTGTTTGTTGGGATTTTTCAAAACAAAACTCAAACACAGGCACCAGCTTCACTCTCTATATCAGTCTTACAGGTTCATGTTGAAGATTTGAGTAAAAGCTTTCACATGTCATGAGATCTTTTGGCTGCTACTGTATATATATATATAAATAGAACATATATTCACTAATGCATGGTTTCTCCACAGCATCGTGCTCAGGGGAGGGAGAGGAGCGCAGGGATGGTGAAGAATGGACCCCCAGTCCCTGCACCAAGTGTATATGCCAGAATGGAGAAACACACTGCTCTACTGCCGAGTGTCCACCCATCACATGCAAGCCGGTCAGTACAGTATATATATATATATATATATATATATGCTGTATGTATGATAGTGTATGAGTGATACTGTATGTGTGATACTGTATGTGTGATCCTGTATGTGTGATGCTGTATGTGTGATACTGTATGTGTGATACTGTATGTGTGATAGTGTATGTGTGATACTGTATGAGTGATACTGTATGAGTGATAGTGTATGTGTGATACTGTATGTGTGATACTGTATGTTTGATACTGTATATGTGATGCTGTATGAGTGATAGTGTATGTGTAATACTGTATGTGTGATAGTGTTTGTGTGATACTGTATGAGTGATACTGTATGAGTGATAGTGTATGTGTGATACTGTATGTGTGATGCTGTATGATAGTGTATGAGTGATACTGTATGTTTGATGCTGTATGTGTGATACTGTATGTGTGATCCTGTATGTGTGATGCTGTATGTGTGATCCTGTATGTGTGATGCTGTATGATAGTGTATGAGTGATACTGTATGTGTGATGCTGTATGTGTGATACTGTATGTGTGATACTGTATGTGTGATCCTGTATGTGTGATGCTGTATGATAGTGTATGAGTGATACTGTATGTGTGATGCTGTATGTGTGATACTGTATGTGTGATCCTGTATGTGTGATGCTGTATGATAGTGTATGAGTGATACTGTATGTGTGATCCTGTATGTGTGATGCTGTATGATAGTGTATGAGTGATACTGTATGTGTGATGCTGTATGTGTGATACTGTATGTGTGATCCTGTATGTGTGATACTGTATGTGTAATAGTGTATGAGTGATAGTGTATGTGTGATGCTGTATGATAGTGTATGAGTAATACGGTATGTGTGATGCTGTATGATACTGTATGTGTGATAGTGTATGTGTGATCCTGTATGTGTGATACTGTATGTGTGATAGTGTATGTGTGATCCTGTATGTGTGATACTGTATGAGTGATACTGTATGTGTGATGCTGTATGATAGTGTATGAGTGATACTGTATGTGTGATACTGTATGTGTGATGCTGTATGTGTGATACTGTATGAGTGATACTGTATGTGTGATGCTGTATGATAGTGTATGAGTGATACTGTATGTGTGATGCTGTATGTGTGATACTGTATGTGTGATCCTGTATGTGTGATGCTGTATGATAGTGTATGAGTGATACTGTATGTGTGATGCTGTATGTGTGATACTGTATGTGTGATAGTGTATGTGTGATGCTGTATGTGTGATACTGTATGTGTGATACTGTATGTGTGATCCTGTATGTGTGATGCTGTATGATAGTGTATGAGTGATACTGTATGTGTGATACTGTATGTGTGATGCTGTATGTGTGATACTGTATGAGTGATACTGTATGTGTGATGCTGTATGATAGTGTATGAGTGATACTGTATGTGTGATGCTGTATGTGTGATACTGTATGTGTGATCCTGTATGTGTGATACTGTATGTGTGATCCTGTATGTGTGATGCTGTATGATAGTGTATGAGTGATACTGTATGTGTGATGCTGTATGATAGTGTATGAGTGATACTGTATGTGTGATACTGTATGTGTGATGCTGTATGTGTGATACTGTATGTGTGATCCTGTATGTGTGATGCTGTATGATAGTGTATGAGTGATACTGTATGTGTGATGCTGTATGTGTGATACTGTATGTGTGATAGTGTATGTGTGATGCTGTATGTGTGATACTGTATGTGTGATACTGTATGTGTGATCCTGTATGTGTGATGCTGTATGATAGTGTATGAGTGATACTGTATGTGTGATGCTGTATGTGTGATACTGTATGTGTGATAGTGTATGTGTGATACTGTATGAGTGATACTGTATGTGTGATGCTGTATGTGTGATACTGTATGTGTGATAGTATATGTGTGATGCTGTATGTGTGATACTGTATGAGTTATACTGTATGTGTGATACTGTATGAGTGATACTGTATGTGTGATGCTGTATGTGTGATACTGTATGAGTGATACTGTATGTGTGATACTGTATGAGTGATACTGTATGTGTGATGCTGTATGTGTGATACTGTATGTGTGATACTGTATGAGTGATACTGTATGTGGGATAGTATATGTGTGATACTGTATGTGTGATACTGTATGAGTGATACTGTATGAGTGATACTGTATGTGTGATGCTGTATGTGTGATACTGTATGTGTGATACTGTATGAGTGATACTGTATGTGGGATAGTATATGTGTGATACTGTATGTGTGATACTGTATGTGTGATACTGTATGTGTGATGCTGTATGTGTGATACTGTGTGAGTGATACTGTATGTGTGATGCTGTATGATAGTGTATGAGTGATACTGTATGTGTGATGCTGTATGTGTGATACTGTATGTGTGATCCTGTATGTGTGATGCTGTATGATAGTGTATGAGTGATACTGTATGTGTGATGCTGTATGTGTGATACTGTATGTGTGATAGTGTATGTGTGATGCTGTATGATAGTGTATGAGTGATACTGTATGTGTGATGCTGTATGTGTGATACTGTATGTGTGATAGTGTATGTGTGATAGTGTATGAGTGATACTGTATGTGTGATGATGTATGTGTGATACTGTATGTGTGATACTGTATGAGTGATACTGTATGTGTGATACTGTATGAGTGATACTGTATGTGTGATGCTGTATGTGTGATACTGTATGTGTGATACTGTATGAGTGATACTGTATGTGGGATAGTATATGTGTGATACTGTATGTGTGATACTGTATGTGTGATACTGTATGTGTGATACTGTATGAGTGATACTGTATGTGGGATAGTATATGTGTGATACTGTATGTGTGATACTGTATGAGTGATGCTGTATGTGTGATACTGTATGAGTGATACTGTATGTGTGATGCTGTATGATAGTGTATGTGTGATGCTGTATGTGTGATGCTGTATGATAGTGTATGTGCGATACTGTATGTGGGATAGTATATGTGTGATACTGTATGTGTGATACTGTATGAGTGATGCTGTATGTGTGATGCTGTATGATAGTGTATGTGTGATGCTGTATGTGTGATGCTGTATGATAGTGTATGTGTGATACTGTATGAGTGATACTGTATGTGTGATGCTGTATGATAGTGTATGTGTGATGCTGTATGTGTGATGCTGTATGTGTGATGCTGTATGAGAGTGTATGAGTGATACTGTATGTGGGATAGTATATGTGTGATACTGTATGTGTGATACTGTATGTGTGATGCTGTATGATAGTGTATGTGCGATACTGTATGTGTACTCCGGTTCCATGTGGACCTGTTTGTGTTTTGCAGAATGAAAACCTGGTGATCCAGCAAGGGCGCTGCTGTCCTCAGTGCGTTTCCAACCCCTGCATAGCAGCCGGCAAAGAATACAAGGTACAGAGCTACATACCGTTGTGGAGGCGTGGAGAGGATAGAGAGAGGAGGACCAGAGAGATAGAAAAACAAGGGTGACTAGTCTGAGAAGATGAGAAGGAAAGACGAGACATTAAAGTAACTCTGTTCATGTGGAGAGTTCTCATCAGAGTGTGCTGCACATGCACCCTCCCAGTGGTTTCTCATCTGACCTCTGTTTCACTCATTTTTAGACAGTTAAAGCAGTTTTCATCCCGCAGGGAGCAACTTTTCCACTCTTGTCGCCCAAATCAGTGGTCGCTCATCGCCTCTGGGTGTTTCTGAGCTAGTTGCTAAGCTCAGATGAGATGCATTCCTCCTAAAATAATAATAATCCTGCAGAGAACTTGTGTGTTTTTTTATTTTTGGTCCTAAAGTAGTGATTTACTAGTTAGTCCTGTTCCATCTCTAACAGGAACAATGATCTCGGCCACGAAAAATGAGTGTATATGTTAAAGTTAAGGTTTATTTATATGCACCCTTTACAACAGATGTTGTCACAAAGCAGCTTTACAGGAAATCTGGGTCTGAGCCCCCAGATGAGCAAGCCAGGGGTGACAGTGGCAGCTACATACTCACCTCAGATCAAGAGGAATAACCTCGAGAGGAACCAGACCCTTAAAGGGGAACCTCCTTCTGGTCCAGGGAGCAATGAGAAAGTAGTGCTGCTGCCCCGACGGCGTATTCTAACATCTTATCAGTTATGTTAAAGGTGCAGGTGGGTTATTTAGAACAGGTAGCCAATTAAAGAACAGTAAACAATGACAAGAACGACGGCTGGCGCTCTTGACCTGGCGCTTTCAACAACAAACCATGTTTGGCAGTAAACAAAAGAAGTGATAGTTAACAAAGCATTACTTTCCAGATTACACATTGTTCCTTTAAGACTGATGTATGTAAATTAGCTCTCCTGTAACGTGCCTCGTTCAAGAAGGAGTCCAGGCTGATCTGCTCCTGCAGTGTAAAAAGGTGGGGCTTAACTGCTGCGGTGGGCCAAATAGGTCACTATATGTAAATGTATAAGTGATGTAACAGAAAAAAGAGGGGAACCCATCCTCCCTCTGGTCTACAACAGATAGCAAAACAAGTACAGATATAATAAGAATATAATGGACTACATTATGCCTAAATGAATAGACAGACAAACAGGAGGAAACCTGTTGAAGTTCCATCAGAGTAGTGGTGAGGACCAGCTCAGTGTAGGAGATGAACAGACTGATGAGTGTTCAGAAGAAAACTTCTGAGATGAAGTAGCAAATGGAATCTTTGAAGGTGCCAGTGGATCATGCAGGAGAGTTTTCTTTAAAGCACTGGGCAGCAAGAAACTGGGTGAACTGGTCCAGAATACAGGTAAAAAACATAATATCAAATATCGGGATATTATGTTTGGTGATACTGTATCGATTCTCAAAAACACAGTATCGATACACAGATTTCTGGCAGACGGTGAATCATTGTGTGTTGTGTTTAAACCTCTAACCACTAGATGGCAGTATTGTAATCCATTTTCAGCTCCACTCCAACATTAACAAGCAGCACAAGGGCGCAGTGCTATTGTAAGCATTGACAAACCTGTTCATACAGTGGTGTGTTTTAATAGTAGAATTAAAAAAAATCATAATATATCACTTTACTTGCAGTATCGCAATATATTGCGATATGTTGAATCGTGACCGCTGTATCACGATACGTATTACAGCCCTAGTGCCCGGTCGCAGCAGATGAAGCAGCAGCATCAGATTCCAGGATGGGCAGCTGTTTAGCATCACCCCACACGGGATGGGCAGTTGCTGAGCTCAACAAAGAAACACACAGATGGGTAGACAGTTTCATAGCGGTGGAGATAAAGCAGTGCCAGCTTTTCATTCCCTTTTCATGTGATGACGTGACGAAGCAGATCGTTCCAAGGAGTCTTTAAGACAGCCCACCTACCAAAGACCCACCTTTCTCCACTGCAGGCTAGCTTTTGGAATGCGGCTCATGTTTTCCTTCTAAACTAACACACTTGAACTGGTCGGCCTTCCCGAGCTGGATCAGGAGTTTTAGCGCTTGTGTAATCAGCTAGTTAAAGCCAGTTAGATGTGAGGGTCTCATCAGGGGAATTAAGAAGCTAAAATAGAGAGCTGGGTTCCTCAGTGGACCTTATCTAGGATCACATATTTGAAAGAACACGGATGATCAAAAGAGTGGAATTCCACCAAGCAGCAAGGGGGAAGAAAGACAGGGTTGAGTGAGAGGGTTGGGAAAGTGTGTGTGTCTGTGTGTAAGACCTTGGCCTGGGAGCTGAAGCTCTGCTAATGTCTACAATATTAATGTTAAGTATAAAATAATATGATTATTTGGTTTTATTCCTCTTTCCGGAATAAGGAGAAAACAGTTCTCAATTTATTTGGGGAAGAGGAGGAAGTCTAGCCATTCACTTGCAACAGCTAAATAAAAATGGGGCAGTAAAAATGCCATGAATTTTAGTAAAACGCCTCAAAACAAAGAAAAGTTTTGGCAAGAAACTGAAACTTTATTATCTTTTTATTTGATTTTGAAATTTCTGGATTTTCTAGATGTCATTTTTTTTTTTGGACCATTCGGTTTTTGGGTGAACAAGATACAAAAGTTGAAACAGTCGAAACAGAGGTGACCAACATATACATCGCTCAGCAGTTTCTCCCAAAATACGTCTAAGATGTCATTTAAATTACAACCCTCATGCCCACCCTCGTCCACCCAGGCCCACCCTTGTCCACCCACACCCTCCCTCACCCACCCAGTCACTTGGTATGGTCCTAAACTGAATTAAATGCACAAATATCTTGAAACATAGAAGAGGGGAAAAGTAAATAAATAAATAAATACAAAATACAAAAAATAAAATAATAATAACAACAACAACAACAATAGTATAACATAACCGATTGCCTTTTTGAAATACACTATGCAGATCAGACTGTATGACTCTAGGAAGAACGTGAAAAAGGGGGTCCGTATATGAAGATATTGCCGTGTGTTGCCTCTAAATGTGGGTCTCATTTTTTCAAGATACCAGAATAAAGCGACGTCTTTAATCTAGATCTCATTTTTTTAACATAACAGGTTTGTTTTGCTGCTAAGCGTGGCTTCCTGTCCTCAAATCATCTAACCAGGGGCAGCACCTTTCACATGATTGACATAAAGTTAGAATACACCATGGAGGCAGCAGCGCTACTTCTTCATCCTCTCATGTTGGACTGATTTCCCAGTGACTCACGCTGCTCCGGCACGTCGCCGCGCTGCGATGTATCCCATTCATTTTAAATGGGAAGCGTTGGTTGCGTCAGATGCGGCCACGCGGTGCATCTTGGGTCCAACGCGTCGAGTTCGGGGGATGACAAGACGAAGACGAACTTTATGCAAATGAATCCGGCAAACGTAATGCGTCTATCCAATGAGAGGAGGGCGGGTGGTCACGCGACGAGTGTCCTCAACGTATGAAATATTCGTTCCATATTCAGAACTAAATTAAAACACCCTCTTTTATATTTACATCTGATTCAAAAATATAAAAATGGTATAAATATGGTATGAAATAGCCGATGTTGAACACAAGCATTAATCACCGCTGCCCCGTCACCCCTGGAAACGCACATACCTGATTTCATTTCGGTATAATGAGACAGGACAGGCTAGGGCTAGCCAAATAGCATGCTAACTTCAGTAGATATCCATGCAAAATGATATATAGTTATTTTTCTTAATAATTTGAGGTCATTTTTTGGATGTTTCTAACTAAAGAATGTACATATTGCTTCTTTAAAGGCACAGTAACAACTGTTTACTGTTAAGGGATAAAGAGGGATGGTATAAATGAGTAATGTCTGTGTTGTTGCATTAAATGACGCAAACGTTTTCAAGGAAAAGTGCAAGAAAGATGTAGAATATGGACACGCAGGACAACAAGAGTGTTTAATGTAAGGCAGAGAAGGAAAAGCCTCCAGGCAGTCATTATAAGACTGGAGTTCTAGCTAGTGAAAATAAGTGTCTCTACTGGGAGATACACACGCCGGCACATTTTAATGCACACTTACTGCTTATTAGCTGTTTATTGGTGTGTGCGTGTATATATATATATATATATATATATATATATATATATATATATATAAATATATATATATATATATATATATATATATATATATATATATATATATATATATATATATACATACAGCTCCACTGATAGAAACAGACTGTAGTCCATCTGATTTGCTGCATACATTGTTTATCCCCTTTCACCCTGTTCTTTAATGATCAGGACCCCCACAGGACCACCACAGAGCAGATACTATTAGGGAGGTGGATCATTCTCAGCACTGCAGTGACCCTGACATGGAGGTGGTGTGTTAGAAGTGTGTGTTGTGCTGGTGTGAGTGGACCAGACACAGCAGTGCTGCTGCTGCCCGAGTGTTTAAACACCTCAGTGTCACTGCTGGACTGAGAATCGTCCACCAACCAAAACTATCCGGACAGCAGTGTCCTGTGGGCGGCGTCCTGTGTCCACTGATGAAGAACTAGAGGAACACAAACTGTGCAGCAGCAGATGAGCTACTGTCTCTGACTTTACATCTACAAGGTGGACCAGCAAGTAGTAGGAGTGTCTAGTAGAGTGGACAGTGAGTGGACACAGTGTTTAAACACTCCAGCAGCAGCACACACTAGAACAATACACCACCCAAATAGTATCTGCTCTGTGGTGGTCCTGTGGGGGTCCTGATCATTAAAGAACAGAGTAATAAAGTATACAGAGAATCAGATGAACTACAGTCTGTAAGTGGAGCTCCTGTATGGTCAGTGGAGCTGATACAGTGGACAGTGTGTGTAGATGGAGGAGGTGGGTTTAATGCTATGGCTGATAAGTGTGTAAACCCTGTAATCATATTTTCCCAGGACGGTCAGCAGTGGCAGAAAAACAGCTGTACCACCTGCGTCTGTGACCGCGGTCAGTCACGGTGTCATGCAGAGAAATGCCCCCCTCTCCACTGCGACAAGGTGAGAAACAACCCCCCTTCTTCATATCACACAATAAGCAATAACAAGTGGAGCTTGAACCCAGCCGGCAGCTTGATTCGGCCTGTTTCAGCAGCAGCAGGCTGGAGCTTGGCGGTTATGTTTATGATTATGAGCAGTTTTCTCACTAGTCATTTGAAAGGAGGAGGATTTGAAGGTTGTGCTGCAGGGAACGTGATGAAATGGGCCGGACCTACTTTCCGTGATGCGTGGGAACAGTACACTACTGACGTGTTTTTCAGTTTTGTCAGGTACATTAAATAATTCAGCAGATTTATGGGAAAAGCATATGCATACAGTTTTTCTCCACTTCTCGTTTCCCTGCAGGAGGATTTCTGAGCTGAAACGATGTGTCATGAATTGTTAAGACTACAAGATAAAATTACACTCGCGCTGATCGTTTACACCGTACGTTCATCAGACGCTTGATTAGAAACTACAACACCTTGTAGCTCCACCTTGCTTAGGTATAGCTGGAGACTGTCGCTCAAGCAAACGATATCTGGAGCTGCAGGGCTGCGGTGGACGTCTCGTAACCCAGTGCAGAGGCGCTGACGTGTGTACAAACGTAAGCAATGCCAGCGTTTATGTAGAACACACTCGTATCAGCGTCAGACTCACTGTTGAGATCTCTCAGATCAGCAGCAGTGCTCAGTGGTTAGAAGCTGATGTCTCAGTAACTGTTGCACAACTAACAGCCTGTTCAGTTTAACAGACCTCATATATCACTCTGCAGTGGTGGTGTAGTAGTTAGTATGGTGGTGTAGTGGTTAGTATGGTGGTGTAGTGGTTAGTATGGTGGTGTAGTGGTTAGTATGGTGGTGTAGTGGTCAGTATGGTGGTGTAGTGGTTAGTATGGTGGTGTAGTGGTTAGTACGGTGGTGTAGTGGCTAGTACGGTGGTGTAGTGGTCAGTATGGTGGTGTAGTGGTTAGTACGGTGGTGTAGTGGTTAGTACGGTGGTGTAGTGGTTAGTATGGTGGTGTAGTGGTTAGTACGGTGGTGTAGTGGTTAGTATGGTGGTGTAGTGGTTAGTATGGTGGTGTAGTAGTTAGTATGGTGGTGTAGTGGTCAGTATGGTGGTGTAGTGGTCAGTATGGTGGTGTAGTGGTTAGTATGGTGGTGTAGTGGTTAGTACGGTGGTGTAGTGGTTAGTACGGTGGTGTAGTGGTTAGTATGGTGGTGTAGTGGTTAGTACGGTGGTGTAGTGGTTAGTATGGTGGTGTAGTGGTCAGTATGGTGGTGTAGTGGTTAGTATGGTGGTGTAGTGGTTAGTACGGTGGTGTAGTGGTTAGTATGGTGGTGTAGTGGTTAGTACGGTGGTGTAGTGGTTAGTATGGTGGTGTAGTGGTCAGTATGGTGGTGTAGTGGTTAGTACGGTGGTGTAGTGGTCAGTACGGTGGTGTAGTGGTCAGTATGGTGGTGTAGTGGTTAGTACGGTGGTGTAGTGGTTAGTACGGTGGTGTAGTGGTTAGTACGGTGGTGTAGTGGTTAGTATGGTGGTGTAGTGGTTAGTATGGTGGTGTAGTGGTTAGTACGGTGGTGTAGTGGTTAGTATGGTGGTGTAGTGGTTAGTATGGTGGTGTAGTGGTTAGTACGGTGGTGTAGTGGTTAGTACGGTGGTGTAGTGGTTAGTATGGTGGTGTAGTGGTTAGTACGGTGGTGTAGTGGTTAGTACGGTGGTGTAGTGGTTAGTATGGTGGTGTAGTGGTTAGTATGGTGGTGTAGTGGTTAGTACGGTGGTGTAGTGGTTAGTACGGTGGTGTAGTGGTTAGTACGGTGGTGTAGTGGTTACTATGGTGGTGTAGTGGTTAGTACGGTGGTGTAGTGGTTAGTACGGTGGTGTAGTGGTTAGTATGGTGGTGTATTGGTTAGTATGGTGGTTTAGTGGTTAGTATGGTGGTGTAGTGGTTAGTATGATGGTGTAGTGGTTAGTATGGTGGTGTAGTGGTTAGTATGGTGGTGTAGTGGTTAGTATGATGGTGTAGTGGTTAGTATGGTGGTGTAGTGTTTAGTACGGTGGTGTAGTGGTTAGTACGGTGGTGTAGTGGTTAGTATGGTGGTGTAGTGGTTAGTATGGTGGTGTAGTGGTTAGTATGGTGGTGTAGTGGTTAGTACGGTGGTGTAGTGGTTAGTAAGGTGGTGTAGTGGTTAGTACGGTGATGTAGTGGTCAGTATGGTGGTGTAGTGGTTAGTATGGTGGTGTAGTGGTCAGTATGGTGGTGTAGTGGTTAGTACGGTGGTGTAGTGGTCAGTATGGTGGTGTAGTGGTTAGTATGGTGGTGTAGTGGTTAGTATGGTGGTGTAGTGGTTAGTATGGTGGTGTAGTAGTTAGTATGGTGGTGTAGTGGTTAGTACGGTGGTGTAGTGGTTAGTACGATGGTGTAGTGGTTAGTATGGTGGTGTAGTGGTTAGTATGGTGGTGTAGTGGTTAGTACGGTGGTGTAGTGGTTAGTATGGTGGTGTAGTGGTTAGTATGGTGGTGTAGT
Source organism: Megaleporinus macrocephalus (assembly GCA_021613375.1). Lineage (NCBI taxonomy): Eukaryota > Metazoa > Chordata > Actinopteri > Characiformes > Anostomidae > Megaleporinus > Megaleporinus macrocephalus. The sequence continues at coordinate 5,777,021 of CM038725.1, read as the reverse complement.
GGTTAGTACGGTGGTGTAGTGGTTAGTATGGTGGTGTAGTGGTCAGTATGGTGGTGTAGTGGTTAGTATGGTGGTGTAGTGGTCAGTATAGTGGTGTAGTGGTTAGTACGGTGGTGTAGTGGTTAGTACGGTGGTGTAGTGGTTAGTACGGTGTGTAGTGGTTAGTATGGTGGTGTAGTGGTTAGTACGGTGGTGTAGTGGTTAGTACGGTGGTGTAGTGGTTAGTACGGTGGTGTAGTGGTCAGTACGGTGGTGTAGTGTTAGTATGGTGGTGTAGTGGTTAGTACGGTGGTGTAGTGGTTAGTACGGTGGTGTAGTGGTTAGTATAGTGTTGTAGTAGTTAGTACGGTGGTATAGTGGTCAGTATGGTGGTGTAGTGGTCAGTATGGTGGTGTAGTGGTCAGTACGGTGGTGTAGTGGTTAGTATGGTGGTGTAGTGGTTAGTATGGTGGTGTAGTGGTTAGTAGGGTGGTGTAGTGGTTAGTATGGTGGTGTAGTGTTTAGTACGGTGGTGTAGTGGTTAGTATGGTGGTGTAGTGGTTAGTATGATGGTGTAGTGGTTAGTATGGTGGTGTAGTGGTTAGTATGGTGGTGTAGTTGGTTAGTACGGTGGTGTAGTGGTTAGTATGGTGGTGTAGTGGTTAGTATGATGGTGTAGTGGTTAGTACGGTGGTGTAGTGGTTAGTATGGTGGTGTAGTTGGTTAGTACGGTGGTGTAGTGGTTAGTATGGTGGTGTAGTGGTTAGTATGGTGGTGTAGTGGTTAGTATGGTGGTGTAGTGGTTAGTAGGGTGGTGTAGTGGTTAGTATGGTGGTGTAGTGTTTAGTACGGTGGTGTAGTGGTTAGTATGGTGGTGTAGTGGTTAGTATGATGGTGTAGTGGTTAGTACGGTGGTGTAGTGGTTAGTATGGTGGTGTAGTTGGTTAGTAGGGTGGTGTAGTGGTTAGTATGGTGGTGTAGTGTTTAGTACAGTGGTGTAGTGGTTAGTATGGTGGTGTAGTTGGTTAGTACGGTGGTGTAGTGGTTAGTATGGTGGTGTAGTGGTTAGTATGATGGTGTAGTGGTTAGTACGGTGGTGTAGTGGTTAGTATGGTGGTGTAGTGTTTAGTACAGTGGTGTAGTGGTTAGTATGGTGGTGTAGTTGGTTAGTACGGTGGTGTAGTGGTTAGTATGGTGGTGTAGTGGTTAGTATGATGGTGTAGTGGTTAGTACGGTGGTGTAGTGGTTAGTATGGTGGTGTAGTGGTTAGTATGGTGGTGTAGTGGTTAGTATGGTGGTGTAGTGGTTAGTATGGTGGTGTAGTGGTCAGTATGGTGGTGTAGTGGTTAGTATGGTGGTGTAGTGGTTAGTATGGTGGTGTAGTGGTTAGTACGGTGGTGTAGTGGTTAGTATGGTGGTGTAGTGGTTAGTATGGTGGTGTAGTGGTCAGTATGGTGGTGTAGTGGTTAGTATGGTGGTGTAGTGGTTAGTACGGTGGTGTAGTGGTTAGTACGGTGGTGTAGTGGTTAGTATGGTGGTGTAGTGGTTAGTACGGTGGTGTAGTGGTTAGTACGGTGGGTGTAGTGGTTAGTACGGTGGTGTAGTGGTTAGTACGGTGGTGTAGTGGTTACTATGGTGGTGTAGTGGTTAGTACGGTGGTGTAGTGGTTAGTACGGTGGTGTAGTGGTTAGTATGGTGGTGTATTGGTTAGTATGGTGGTTTAGTGGTTAGTATGGTGGTGTAGTGGTTAGTATGATGGTGTAGTGGTTAGTATGGTGGTGTAGTGGTTAGTATGGTGGTGTAGTGGTTAGTATGATGGTGTAGTGGTTAGTATGGTGGTGTAGTGTTTAGTACGGTGGTGTAGTGGTTAGTACGGTGGTGTAGTGGTTAGTATGGTGGTGTAGTGGTTAGTATGGTGGTGTAGTGGTTAGTATGGTGGTGTAGTGGTTAGTACGGTGGTGTAGTGGTTAGTAAGGTGGTGTAGTGGTTAGTACGGTGATGTAGTGGTCAGTATGGTGGTGTAGTGGTTAGTATGGTGGTGTAGTGGTCAGTATGGTGGTGTAGTGGTTAGTACGGTGGTGTAGTGGTCAGTATGGTGGTGTAGTGGTTAGTATGGTGGTGTAGTGGTTAGTATGGTGGTGTAGTGGTTAGTATGGTGGTGTAGTAGTTAGTATGGTGGTGTAGTGGTTAGTACGGTGGTGTAGTGGTTAGTACGATGGTGTAGTGGTTAGTATGGTGGTGTAGTGGTTAGTATGGTGGTGTAGTGGTTAGTACGGTGGTGTAGTGGTTAGTATGGTGGTGTAGTGGTTAGTATGGTGGTGTAGTGGTTAGTACGGTGGTGTAGTGGTTAGTATGGTGGTGTAGTGGTCAGTATGGTGGTGTAGTGGTTAGTATGGTGGTGTAGTGGTCAGTATAGTGGTGTAGTGGTTAGTACGGTGGTGTAGTGGTTAGTACGGTGGTGTAGTGGTTAGTACGGTGTGTAGTGGTTAGTATGGTGGTGTAGTGGTTAGTACGGTGGTGTAGTGGTTAGTACGGTGGTGTAGTGGTTAGTACGGTGGTGTAGTGGTCAGTACGGTGGTGTAGTGTTAGTATGGTGGTGTAGTGGTTAGTACGGTGGTGTAGTGGTTAGTACGGTGGTGTAGTGGTTAGTATAGTGTTGTAGTAGTTAGTACGGTGGTATAGTGGTCAGTATGGTGGTGTAGTGGTCAGTATGGTGGTGTAGTGGTCAGTACGGTGGTGTAGTGGTTAGTATGGTGGTGTAGTGGTTAGTATGGTGGTGTAGTGGTTAGTAGGGTGGTGTAGTGGTTAGTATGGTGGTGTAGTGTTTAGTACGGTGGTGTAGTGGTTAGTATGGTGGTGTAGTGGTTAGTATGATGGTGTAGTGGTTAGTATGGTGGTGTAGTGGTTAGTATGGTGGTGTAGTTGGTTAGTACGGTGGTGTAGTGGTTAGTATGGTGGTGTAGTGGTTAGTATGATGGTGTAGTGGTTAGTACGGTGGTGTAGTGGTTAGTATGGTGGTGTAGTTGGTTAGTACGGTGGTGTAGTGGTTAGTATGGTGGTGTAGTGGTTAGTATGGTGGTGTAGTGGTTAGTATGGTGGTGTAGTGGTTAGTAGGGTGGTGTAGTGGTTAGTATGGTGGTGTAGTGTTTAGTACGGTGGTGTAGTGGTTAGTATGGTGGTGTAGTGGTTAGTATGATGGTGTAGTGGTTAGTACGGTGGTGTAGTGGTTAGTATGGTGGTGTAGTTGGTTAGTAGGGTGGTGTAGTGGTTAGTATGGTGGTGTAGTGTTTAGTACAGTGGTGTAGTGGTTAGTATGGTGGTGTAGTTGGTTAGTACGGTGGTGTAGTGGTTAGTATGGTGGTGTAGTGGTTAGTATGATGGTGTAGTGGTTAGTACGGTGGTGTAGTGGTTAGTATGGTGGTGTAGTGTTTAGTACAGTGGTGTAGTGGTTAGTATGGTGGTGTAGTTGGTTAGTACGGTGGTGTAGTGGTTAGTATGGTGGTGTAGTGGTTAGTATGATGGTGTAGTGGTTAGTACGGTGGTGTAGTGGTTAGTATGGTGGTGTAGTGGTTAGTATGGTGGTGTAGTGGTTAGTATGGTGGTGTAGTGGTTAGTATGGTGGTGTAGTGGTCAGTATGGTGGTGTAGTGGTTAGTATGGTGGTGTAGTGGTTAGTATGGTGGTGTAGTGGTTAGTACGGTGGTGTAGTGGTTAGTATGGTGGTGTAGTGGTTAGTATGGTGGTGTAGTGGTCAGTATGGTGGTGTAGTGGTCAGTATGGTGGTGTAGTGGTCAGCACTGTCTCCTCACAGTAAGATGATCTGGGTTGGATTCCCGGTCTGGGTGGTTCTGTGTGGAGTGTGTATGGTCTCTCCGTGCTTGAGTGGTTTCCTCCCACAGTCCAAACACATGCATGTTAGGATCCTCACTCTAAACTAACTGTAGGTGTGAGTGTGTGTGTGAGTGTGTGTGTGAGTGTGTGTGTGAGTGTGTGTTGGCTATGTGATGGACTGGCGACCTGTCTATGGTGTACTCCGCCTTCGCCTGATAATCGGCTCCATTGAATCAGACCACACAGGATGGGCAGTTGTTCTTCTTCAGTCATGCCTTTATTACATTTCAAAGCAGAATATATTCAATCCTGCCAGGAATTTAAACTTTTATTTCCCTCCTGCATTGCTTTCTAGTGAAGAGGCGTCATGGAAACGTGTGCATTGCATAGTTTTTTCTTCCACAGCAGTGATTGCTTTTCAGTTTTCAGCCCAAATTCCTCTTTGTAGGTCACTGCCAGCCGATCATCATACAGGAAAAACACTTACTGTGACTGGAATCATCCACTGTCAATCAAATGTGTAGTCTTGTACTTTCCCCCAGTCCTCGTTCTCTGTACTTTTCAAATCGTTACACTATGTTAATCAATAGTAACGTCTGCTTGTTTACACTGGTGACGAACAGTGATAGAGGTTGATGATGATGATGATGAAGATGATGATGATGATAATGTTGTGTCTAAATGAATTTATGAATTTATGCAGCTTTATCAACAAACAGCTTCCTACATATGACACCAAACTAAAGGCAGCTTAATAACAACATGTTGTATGTGCCTCCTCAGGGTCAGATGAAGGTCAGCCGGCCTGATCGGTGCTGCGAGGAGTGCGTGTCCACCAAAGCCACCTGCCTGTATGAGGGGGCCGTGCGCTACCATGGAGACATGTGGAACGGCACGGGCTGCGATTTCTGCACGTGCGAGCGCGGCCAGGTGCTGTGCCAGAGCGCCGAGTGTGCCAGGCTGGGGTGCGCGCGGGTAAGAGTGCCAAGTTTCGCAAAAGAACACGTTTTTTAACAGCGTACAAACACAGCCCATCATTACAACAGCATCATTAGGAGACGTGGTTTACCAGCACTGTGGGGGTCCTTCGACTAACTCCGGCAATTTAAACAAGCGCCTACTGTGAGCGTTTGCAAGACCAGGAATAGAAGTGTTTATCGTAGATGGCTGCGCTTTAAAGCTATTATTTAATTGAAATGCTGGTTTCTCTACTCATACTACACAATTTGGCGTTTTCATGACCTGCGTTAATATCCGCCTCCCTGGTTTGATAGTAAATTCTGAGGTAAATCATCATATATCAGAAGAAATCTCATATATCACCTACATTTGCGTCTGTTGCATCATTTAGGTATGAATTTATTTTATTTAATATACACTATTTTGACAAAAGTATTTGCTCGTCTGCCTTCACACGCAGATATACCTCAGAGACGTCCCATTCTTAATCCATAGGGTTTAATATGATGTCGGCCCAACCTTCGCAGCTGGGACAGCGTCAACTCTTCTGGGAAGGCTCTCCACACGGTTTAGGAGAGTGTTTATGTTATGTTATGACCGTCCTTCCAGAAGAGCATTAGTGAGGTCGGACACTGATGTTGGATGAGAAGGTCTGGCTCACTGTCTCCGCTCTGATTCATCCCAAAGGTGTTCTATCAGGTTTAGGGTCAGGACTCTGTGCAGGCCAGTCGAGTTCTTCCACACCAAACTCGCTCCTCCATGTCTTTATGGAGCTGCTTTGTGTACTGGTGATGTTGGAACAGAAAGGGACCGTCCCCAAACTGTTCCCACAAAGTTGGGAGCGTGAAATTGTCTTAGATCTCTTGGTCTGCTCAAGCATTAGGAGTTCCTTTTACTGGAACTAATGGGCCCCATGCAGTCAGACAAGTACCATTCTCCTGGCAAACACCAAACCCAGACTCTTCCAGATGGAGAAGCGTTATTGGTCACTCCAGAGAAGATGTCTCCACTACTCTAGAGTCCAGTGGTGGCGTGCTTGACACCACTGCATCCAATGCTTTGCATTGCGTTTGGTTTGTAAGGCTTGGATGCAGCTGCTCGGCCATGGAGACCCATTCCATGAAGCTCTCTACGCTCTGTTCTTGAGCTGATCTGAAGGCCACATGAGGTTTGGAGGTCTGTGGTGATTGACTCTGTAGAAAGTTGGTGACCTCTGTGCACTATGCTCCTCAGCATCCGCTGACCTGCTCTGTCATTGTACGTGTTCTACTACTTGGTGTCAGAGTTGCTGTCGTTCTCAATCACTTTCACTTTGTTCTAACACCACTGACAGTCCACTGTGGAATATTTAGTAGTGAGGAAACTTCACCACTGGACTTGTTGCACAGGTGGCGTCCTATCACGGTACCACGCTGGAGTTCACTGAGCTCCTGAGAGAGACCCACTCTTTACTAATGTGTGTAGAAGCAGTCTGCAGGACTAGCTGCTTGGTTTTATACACCTGTGGCCATGAAAGTGATTGGAACACCTGAATTCAGTGGTTTTTGGCAATGTAGTGTATTTAATTGATGTTTATCTGATGGTGGAATATAGACAATAGCAGCAGATTTCCATTTCATACTGTGAGAATTTTAGTTAAGCTCAAACTTCATTGAACTCTATTATAATTGATTCATAAAGTTAACTCATTTCTTCAGATTCCTCTTTACACCCTGAGCTCTGCAGTCCAGCCTGAACCGCTGAACACATTAAGCATTAATAAGAACTTCTGTAGAAGGTCGGAGGAGCTCAGAATCATTCATAAGGATCTCCGAAGTGTTGAAAGGTGGACGTTTTCATGGTACGTGTCCCTCAACGTCTGTTCTCCTGATACTGGCATACCAGCTAAGAGGCTGCATCGGCAAAACGCAGCTGTTCAATGTTGAGGGGCTGAACAGCTGGACGACTGGACTCTTGAGTCGGCCCTATTATTATCGTCCCCTCTTTGTAAGACCGCCAGCGTCCCTCTCCATCTATTTGATGCCCTAAAGTCAGAGACAACCCATCATTTCTCTAAGTTCTGATCAAAGCTGACAGAAAGTACACACCACTAATATTTTTCATCATAGCAACAAGCAAATCAGAACATATACATACCAGTCAATGACACAGAAGCCCTGTATTATTGCTGTCCAAAGAAAAAGAAGTACCTCCAAAATACTAACTTTACAGGAGAGGACAAAAATGTTCCTCACTATCAATACAAGTCAATGTATAGAGCTTTTATTCCATGTGATTTTGGAGCATTTCTATTGGTCTGTTCATCATGAAACCTCCACAGGATGTAAAGAGCGGCTATTGTGTTCAAATAATATAGAAAAATTAAAATCCAAGTTTCAAAATCAGTTTAAAAGATGATTCAAAGATCTACTAATGCATCTGCAGAACCATAACTAAAGAGTCTTATATATTAATTTATTTGTTATTACAATGTTATTACCTGCTTATAGATGACCTTGTGTGCTAGCTACATCTATAAGATCTTTATTAATGAATTTCCAAGACTATAACTAAAGTATGGCATACAGTCTTAATGGCCACTGCCTAACTTCTAGTAAGCACTTAAATAATAAAAAATGTTTAAATATTTAAAATAAATATAATATATAAATGTATCTGCTGTCACCTATACGGTCACAAGCTTTGGGTAGTGACCGAAAGGATGAGATCACGGATACAAGCTGGCGAAATGTGTTTCCACCGTTGGGTGTCTGATCATATGGTGAGGCTCAGAGTTGAGCTGCTACTCCCTCCACATCTAGAGGAACCAGTTGAGGTGGTTCGGGGCTCCTGGACGCCTCCCTATAGAGGTGTTCCAGACATGTCCAACCGGAAGGAGACCCCAGGGAAGACCTAGGAGGGATTATATCTCTCGGCTGATCTGGGAACGCTTCAGTGTCACTCCGAAGGAGCTAGAGGAGGTGGCTAGGGAGAGGGAAGTCTGGGCTGCTTAGACTGTTACCCCCATGACCCGGACCCCCGGAAAAGCAGTAGATAATGGATGGATAATATATAAATAATATTTCTAGGTTATAAACTGTTACACATATAATAATAATAATAATAATAACCATAATTATTATTATTATAATAAAAAATAAAAAATAAGTACAATGAAATATTATAATTGAAATAAATATTGTTGTTGTAAATTGTATTTGATTATTAAGTATTAATTATTATTAATTATTATTGTTAATGCTATTATTATTATTGTAATTGTGCTTTTTCCTTCACAAATGACAGTATTCAAGTGTAAAATTCGAGTAATACTGAATTTATCCTCGATTGTCAAGTTATAACTGAAAGATTACAGTTAATAAACAAATAAACAAATAAAATTCATTCCTCAACAAACTGACTGACTGACTTTATAACAAGTTTGCAGACAATGTATTTTATAGGTATGTTTATAACACATTTATAAGCTTTCCATTGTCTTATCTTATCTTATCTTATCTTATCTTATCTTATCTTATCTTATCTTAAGAAACTCACCTTAAAGTAAAGTGCTACCCAAGTGTAAATAAGTGAGTGGAAATGGTTGCTGGCTGGTGTTTGTGTTCAGAGTGATCTGTGCCACGTCCACTGCTTGTCAGTCACGCCTTCGAAAGACGATTCATCAGCCTCCCAGATGGCCGAGAGTGAGAGAGAAAGCTATTACTCCTAAGTTTCCAGTTTTAATGAGATCCTGTCTCTTCCTTTAAGAGGACGCTAGCCGAGGAGGCAATCAAGCAGGGTCATACAAAAGACGCTCGTAGTGACTCCCTGCTGAATTCAAACCTCCAGCTCTGGTGGGAGCTTCAGAAGAGGTCACACAGGTCACACGAGGCTGAGTTGCCGGGGACGCTGGTTCGCTGAGTTGCAGGTAGCTGGTTTTTAAACACTGTTGAAAGGAACCTGAAAGATCTCCATGTTCGTCAGGGAGAAGATCTGGTGTATTCAGACGAGAAGTGCTGCCCGGAGTGCAAGTCGGCGGTCAGCTCCTGCTCGTACTCGGACCCTGGGAAAGAGGTATGCAGCAGAATATTACTGGAGGAAAACTTGGAAGCATGTGATGCTAGAAATGAGCTGCATGTGAATCTTAACTGTTATTGTTTCTTTCAGGGGACGAAAACCAACGTGAAGAGTTTCAGACGTCTTGCTGTAAGTAGAGCCGTGAAATAGGGGTGGGCGATATGGCAAAAATATCTTTTTTTATAAATATTTTTTTTTTAGGATCACGATATTATGTACACTACCGCTCCAAAGTTTAAGATCACTTTAGAATTTCATTTCATGCAATTTTCATGCAATTCACAAACAATATTGTCCATTTCACAATGAATATAAGTGAATCAGATGATTTTTAAAGAATAAAAATGTTTGTATTAAAGTCTATTTTTGTATAGAGGCTTATTTTACATATAGTCCTATTATCAGCAATTCTCAGTCCTCTGTCTAAATCTCCTGGTACGACCACCAATCCAAGTTAAGGATGTTATTGGACTAATTGGTTGTTAGGACACTCTTGCTCAATTGTGATCACAGCTGAAAAACATTCTACTAATAAGTGAGTATAAAAGGGAGAACAACATTCTAGGTTAGTTTAGTATCTGAAGATCAGCAGTTGATGGCTTGCTGACCGACTCACAATGTCCAGAAAGAAACAACTTTCTTTACAGACCCGTCAGTCCATTGTTGTGTTAAGGAAGAAGATACTCCATTAAAACAAGAACATTTCACTGTGATCCCAAACTTTTGAGCGGTAGTGTACAACCAAGCAACCCAATTTGTAAACAATTGGTGGTTGGGAAAATCCAGACCAGGTCCATATCACCGATGTCTACTTTTTTTTGGGGACTAACTTCAGCTGTGTGTTCGTTCATGGCTTCCCGCTCGCTGGTGAAAGAGGGAAGATGTTCCGTTGTGCTGTGATTGGTTTATCTGTGTGCCACTATATAATATCATATCACGATTTTTTTTAGGATCTCGATAACAATTTTATTACGATTCTTTTCATGTACATTTTTTTGTACAACTAATCTCCCAATATGTAAACAAAGCACTAAAGGAATAACAAACAAACAACTTTTTCAACAGATTTTAATCTGTGCCGGCAATTTTTACACTGGTTAGAAAAGGTAAACAAATACACCACTCAGGTATCTTATTATAAACTTATTGTAAACAGCTAAACAAGTTAATTGTAAACAAGACATCAATAAAGAAAATGGCAGGGTATGATAAAATTGTTGAATAAAAGCAGTTATTTAAAAAAATGTAAAACAAATTGACACATTTTTAAAATTATTCCTGGAATTTAAGAATTACTATTAATATTCAACACAGTCATTAACAGGATTGAAGAATTAAGTTAAAGCACCACATAGCGTAACTGCTGTAACTTCTTGAAGTACAATGTGATTCAGAACAACATTCTCATACGGAGTGTTTCTCTCTTAGCGTTGTTTGTTTTGGTGTGACGGTAGCGTTAGCCTCTGCTAGCTGTGGTGTAGCTACTCGACTATTGTTTGGGATGTCTCTGTTTTAAGTGGTTGGGAAAATCCAGACCAGGTCCATATCACCGATGTCAACTTTTTTTTTGGGGACTAACTTCAGCTGTGTGTTCGTTCCCGCTCGCTGGTGAAAAGGGGAGGGTAAACGAAGATGTTCCAATGTGCTGTGATTGGTTTATCTGCGTGCCACTAGGGTCCGTGAACGGGAACTAGCCAATGGTGTGCTTTGGCTGAGCACAGAACTGCTGTAGTGGATAGAATTCGCTTAACGATCATTGTAATCCTTCACGATCTATTATCATCCTATCGCTCACCCCTACCATGAAGTCTAATATATTAATGCTTCTTTAATGAGTTCAGCGAAAGCCACACTCTGTAACACGGGCGATCCATCCTCTCGTTTAAAAGCAGCACAGCAGCAGTCCACCGTCGCCGATCGGCAAACCCACAGATGCAGTATTTCAGTTTTATAGGCCAATCAGAACTGAATAACGAGTTCAGGAGCTGTTAAGGTCGTCTCAGTTTCTCATATATGGATTTATTTCTGCAATAGCTTTTCAACAGCGGGTAAAAGAAAAAAAACGGTCAGTACGTTCTAATGATCGATGCCATTGTTGGCGGCCGAGACAGCTTCCGTTTGGACTGTGCCAGAGATGTACACACTAATTTCTGTGGGCGATCTTAACTGCTGTGGTGCTATAGGCTACAAGACATTGGCGATCATAGGGGTCCAAGCACTGTGTGCTGTTATAGAGCCAGTAAATTCAGTTCAAGCCAAGTTTATTGATGTTGGTACAAAGCAGCTTTACAGAAGTTTGAAAACAGACAACATATATATATGTCCCCCAGTGGACAAGCCAGAGGAGACAGTGGTGAGGAAAAACTCCTTCAGACTGGAGGAAGAAACCTTGTGAAGAAACAAGGCTCTCAAGGGGAGATGCGTCCTCCTCTGGTCAAACAGTGTTTACAGTTTAATAAACTAAACACCAAAGAAAAGAGTCTCGGTTTGAGGTCTGGATGGTAAAAGCTATAAAGGCTGCACAGGTAGAGGCAGTCTCTGAATGAGGCAGTCTATGAATGAGGCAGTCTATGAATGAGGCAGTCTCTGACTGAGGCAGTCTATGACTGAGTCTTTATGTAAAGTGGGCGTGAGCTGAAACAGTCCCATCCTATCTCAATGCTGGTGCATCTGGATGCTACAGTGATGTAACTGAGGGTGTAGCAGTTGACACAGTTGGGCAGGAGAGCTGGCTGGTGATAGGTCAGGAGGAGGCCCTGATGGTCAGTCAGAACACAAATAATAGGCAAGGGTTTTCAAGGTTGCCTCAATTGATAATAGACGATAAAAGGTAAAATAAATAAATAATAATAATAATAAAATAATAAATAATAAAACTATAGTGAACTTATTATTATTTCCACCAGAGATGTCCATATACTTAGTGTTCCTGAGTTCAAATCTAGATCAAATCTTCTGAGAGCAGTGCAGAGGGTTGGTTTCTGAGCTTTTCGTGTTGTTCACCGCTCAGAAGTTTTCACGTCTGCTTATTAGTCCGAAGTTTTTTATTTAGGTTTTATATATGAGATAATACAGTTAATCACAATCTGACACACAACCTCCCCACTCCAAAACATATATCTAAATAAACAGTAAACCCACATCTCACAAGGTCCATCAGAATCATCTCATACTTATTGTAATTATGATTTTCGGGATATATACCTAACAAAAACATCTTAGCATCTAATGAAGTAGGTTTTGATAAAATCAACTCACTTGCCTCTCTTATTTCTTCTTTCCAAAACACTCTAATTTTAATACATTGCCAGACGCAGTGAAATATGGTTCCTTTAGTTCCTTTAATTATACAAATTTAGTTTTACAGGAATTATATAAGTTTGCATTAAACATTTATATTGTATTCATCTAAGGCATGTATTTATCGTCCTGGTATGAATTACATCACAAGCTAATTTCCAGTCTGATAATGAAATTTCTGTTTGCAGGTCTCCATTCCAAGCATTAAGCTTATTCAGTGAACTCTCTGTCGAACTAGAAAGTAAAATAAGATACAATTCTGAAATGATACCCTTCCTTAAGTGTTTTTCTATAATCCTTTTTTTCAGTTATAGTTTGTGGTGGTTTAAGTAGTGTATTCTTTTGTTTTGCCTTTAACAAAACTTCAGAGCTAAAGAAATTTAAAGAAATTAAAAGAAATTTAAAGAAATTTAAAGAAATTTAAAGAAATTTAAAAGAAATGTTTTCTATCTAGGTTGAAAGTATGTTTTAACTCTTCGAATGACATCATATTATTAGAATTTAGTCCTATCCAGTCCTATAGATGCCCACGCTTTAAAAGTAGCATCTGCTCTTCCTGGCTTAAAGAACTGATGACCTCATATTGGACTAAACTGCTATTAGTCAGATTTAATTTGCTCATGCACTTACAAATACTTACAGATCTTCTAATAATACATGGTTCTTTAAGGAACCGCAAGAGTTCCTCCTCTGGCGTCAGAGTGAAGTGACAAGTGAGACGAGGGGAAGCGTTCATTTCATTAATTAACCTCATTTACATAACTGTGTGCCCGTGTGTGTTTCAGAACCTGGAGAGTGTGAGTGAAGGTCCGTGTCGAGAGTGTCAGTGTCGGGATGGTCGTGTGACCTGTTATCGGCGCTCCTGCCCCACCTGCCCTGCTGGAACCCTCGCTGTGCCGCGGCCGGGGCAGTGCTGCTCTGAGTGCCACCCAGGTGAGACCCCTGTGTCTGTAGAATCAGCGTTAAAGGGGAATTCCAGTAACTTTACTCTGGGAGACTCACTGTCCACTCTATTAGACACTCCTACTACTTGCTGGTCCACCTTGTAGATGTAAAGTCAGAGACAGTAGCTCATCTGCTGCTGCACAGTTTGTGTTCTCTAGTTCTTCATCAGTGGACCCAAAGGACGCGCCACAGGACACTGCTGTCTGGATAGTTTTGGTTGGTGGACGTTCTCAGTCCAGCTGTGACCCGAGGAGTGATGTTTTAAAACACTCCAGCGAGCATGCAGCCACTGCTGTGTCTGATCCACTCACACCAGCACAAGTATACAACAACAAGTATACAAGTACACAGAGAATCAGATGAACTGCAGTCTGTGTCTTCTGTCTCTCCTGCCATCAAGAAACTCACTCTCTCTCTCTCTCCTCACTCCTCTTTCTCTTCCTCTCTCTCTCTTTCTCTCTCTCTCCGGTCTCTCTCCCTCTTTCTCTCTCTCTCTCCTCCTTGGTCTGTCACTTGCAACTTTCTCTTTTTCTCTCCCATCTTTCTCTCTTCTCACTTCCCTCTCTCTCCCTCCCTTTCCCTCTCTCTCCCTCTCTTTCTCTTTCCTCTCCTCTCTTTCTCTCTCCCTCTTCCCCCTTATATCTCTCGCCTGCATCCCTCTCTCTCTTCTCACTTCCCTTTCTCTCCCTTCTCTTTCTCTCCTCCTCTCTCTTTTTCCTCCCCCCCTCTCTCTCTATCTTTCTCTCTCTCACTCCCATCTCTCTCTCTTCTCACTTCCCTCTCTCTCCCTCTCTTTCTCTTTCCTCTCCTCTCTCTCTCCCTCTCTTTCTCTCTCTCCCAGCTATCTCTGTCTCTCTTCTCACTTTCCTCTCTCTCCCTATCTCTCTTTCCTCTCCTCTCTTTCTCTCTCTCTCTCTCCTATCTCTCTCTCTCTTCCATCTTTCCCTCTTCTCACTTCCCTCCCTCTTTCCTCTCCTCTTTCTTTCTCCCTCTCCCCCTTACGTCTGTCCCCTGCATCTTTTCCTCTTCTTCCTCTTCTCTCACTCTCTCCCTCTTTTCTCTCTCTCTCTCCCTCTCTCTCTTTCTCTCTTCTCTCTCTCCCTCTCTTTCTCTTTCTTTCCTATATTTTTCTCTCCTCTCCCCCTTAGATCTTACGCCGTGCATTCTCTCTCTCTTCTCACCTTCCTTTTCTCTCCCTTCTCTTTTCTTCTTCTCTTTTTCCTCCCCTCTCTCTCCCTTCTTTCTCTCTCTCGCTCCCATCTCTCTCTCTTCTCACTTCCCTCTCTCTCCCTCTCTTCCTCTCTTCCTCTCTTTCTCTTTCCTCTCCTCTCTCTCCCTCTCTTTCTCTCTCTCCAGCTATCTCGTCTCTTTCTCCTTTCACTCTCTCTCCCTATCTCTCTTTCTTCCTCTCTTTCTCTCTCTCTCTCCTATCTCTTTCTCTCTCTCTCTCTCCCATCTCTCTCTCTCTCTCTCCTCTCTCGCTCTCCCATCTCTCTCTTTTCTCACTTCCCTCCTCTTTTCCTCTCCTCTTCTTTCTCCCTTCCCCCTTTACGTCTGTCCCTGCATCTTTAATTTCTTCTCTCTCTCTCTCTCTCTCCCTCCCCCCCCTCTCTCTCTCTCTTCAACTCCACTCACTCTCTCTCTCTCTCTTCACTCAGCATCTCTCTCTCTCTCTCTCTCTCATCTCTCTCTTTTCTCACTTCCCTCCCTCTCTTTCCTCTCCTCTTTCTTTCTCCCTCTCCCCCTTACGTCTGTCCCCTGCATCTTTCTCTCTCTCTCTCTCTCTCTCTCTCTCTCTCTCTCTCTCACTCACTCACCACTCTCTCTCTCATCCCTCACTCACTCCCTCTCTCTCTCGCATCTCTATCTTTCCTCTCTTCCTCTCTTTTTTTTTCCTCTCTCTCTATCCCTTCTTTCTCTTCTCCACGTATCTCTGTCTCTTTCTCCTTTCCCTCTCACTCCCTATCTCTCTTTTCCTCTCCTTCTTTCTCTCTCCCATCTCTTTCTTCTCTCTCCCATCTCTCTCTCTCTTTCTCTCTCTCTCTCTCCCCATCTCTCTATTTTCTCACTTCCCTCCCTCTCTTTCCTCTCCTCTTTCTTTCTCCCTCTCCCCCTTACGTCTGTCCTCTGCATCTTTCTCTCTCTCTCTCTCTCTCTCTCTCTCACTCACTCACTCTCTCTCTCTCTCACTCACTCACTCACTCACTCACTCACTCACTCTCTCTCTCTCTCTCTCGCATCTCTCTCTTCCTCTCTTCCTCTCTTTCTCTTTCCTCTCCTCTCTCTCCCTCTCTTTCTCTCTCTCCCAGCTATCTCTGTCTCTCTTCTCACTTTCCTCTCTCTCCCTATCTCTCTTTCCTCTCCTCTCTCTCCCTCTCTTTCTCTCTCTCCCAGCTATCTAGTTGCTAATTAGTTGTAACTGGTTGGAGTAAGCTGGAGTGTGTTGTGTTGAGAGCGTAGCTGATAAATAAGCTGTTCAGATCACTTTTGTGCAAAAGTGCAGACTCAACAATACAAAGTATTAAACAAATATAAACATAATTAATGATCTGTTTATGTAACTGACTGCATTAATGTACTACGTTTAACTGATAATAATAACTAATGACTGTAATTGTAATGTAATGACAGACTATTAAGGGTTCAAGGCAGAATAAAAGAGAATAACAGGATATAATTTTCTCGCCAGTGTTGAAATGGTGATGATCAGCATTATTATTGTAACTATTTGACTAGTCACACAGAACAGATATGTTAAATCTTAAATTCCTTATGTTTTCTGACAAGTTTTGCCAACTCCATCTTCTTCTACTAGCTTTTATATCTATAAACACTAAAACATTTGTTTTTTACTCAATTCCTCCACTAACCGGGACCCTTTCCATCAAACAGTCCCACCAGACTCCTATTTTCTCCTATCCAGATATCCAGATGTGGACAGCTGGGGTTCCAACATCATTCTCTTCTAAATAATTAGACATAATCGCTAGGGCTGTGTATTGGCAGGAACCTGGCGATACAATACATATCGTGATACAGCGGTCACGATTCAATATATCACGATATATTGCGATACTGAAAACAAAGTGATTTACTGTGATTTTTCAAATCCTACTATTAAAACACACCACTGTATAAACAGGTTTGTCAATGCTTACAATAGCATGGAGCCTTGTGCCTGCTTGTTAATGTTGGGAGTGGAGGTGAAATGGATTACAACACTGACATCTAGTGGTCAGAGGCTTAAACACAACACACAATGATTCACTGTCTGCCAGGAATCTGTGTATCGATACTGTGTCCTTGAGAATCGATACAGTATCACCAAACATAATATCCTGATATTCGATATTTTTATATTTTCTTACACCCCTAATAATCACACTGCATGCTTTACAAAGTACAGTCTTAAACGTTTAAGGAAAGCACTGCTGTGTCTGATCCACTCATTCCAGCGCAACACACACTAAAACACCACCACCACATCAGTGTCACTGCAGTGCTGAGAATGATCCACCTCCCAAATAGAACCAGCTCTGTGGTGGTCCTGACATTAAAGAACAGAGGATTAACAGTGTAAACAGAGAATCAGATGAACTACAGTCTGTAAGTGGAGCTCCTATGTGGAGCTGATACAGTGGACAGTGTGTGTAGATACAAGGAGGTGGTTTTAATGAAAATATGTATCACAGTATTTTTTTCTGAGTTCAGTACTGAACAATATACAGTCTGAACACAGAGGTAGAGTTTGAATATATAGACCCGTATACGACTGTATGCTAATGCGGCTGCAAAAGCTAAAGAAAAACAACCAGCGGGATGAAGCTTGTGCTCGATTGTGCGGAGATAATTGGATTTTTACTTCCCAGGAGTGTTCACTGAGAAAACACTCGACCGTCTCCCTCGGCATTTGCTATCAGAGCTATTAATCACGTGCGATGCTTAGCGGCGTGCATGTCGATTGCTCCTGCTAGCCCGCTAAGCTTCAGGCTAAGTCGATTCGGTGACAGACGAGCGACTGGCTGTGGATTTACGCAACCGCTTGCCTTTCTCTTGTCTTTTTTCACAGTTAGACCCTCAGAAAGGCTTCTTGAGTGATTCTTCTATCGCAGGGTGGTTGTAGTCTTGGACATAGAGCATGTCTGGGGGGCTCCACGGCTAATGCCAGTGCCAATAATGGTGTACAGTTGGACTGTAGTGACTTAAAGACACAGGAGTGTCTATATTTAGTATATGTGTGTGTTTTAGATGTATTGTAACTGAACAACCACTAAATCAGGGTTTCTCAACCTGTGGGCCATGGACCAGCAGTGGGCCTTGGGGCACTCTCTAGTGGTCCATAGGCCTGTACTCAGCAGGAGTTTTTAATAGGCTGGTAAGATCATAAAAACATACATTAGATTAACTAAACAAAAATCTTAAAACCTGCAAACAGATGCAGGTACTGATACGGGTGGTCAGCTAGTCAGAGATCTGGACCCACTTCCAGCCCAACTCTGGTTCAGTTCACTGCTGGTTGAACACAGTCTATGATCATATGATTGAGCTTCATCAGTAGATCTCACGTCTTCTACTAGCGGCACGGTTTTAAATAAGATCTAAAGGTAGTAGGGATGTTCGATTTGGGCTCCTGGATCTCAGAGCCAAGCATCAGTGACCCCAGTGGTTAAACTTAAACTGATAAACCAACAAAGAAGCCGAAATCAGGTTTATTATTAGTGCTGATTGTGAGGAAGCACAGTGGGCGGAGTCAAGGAGGTTCAGTACTTTCAGGTGAATCACAGAAACTCTCAAACAGACTAAACAGACAACCAAACAGTGACCGCAGTGGAGCATTTTCAGTGAGAACATGATGGACTACAGCCCCAGGTGAACATCCACATGTACATTGTACATTGTTTTTTCATTCTCTTTAACGTGGCTGCTTTTTGGTTTGTATGGTTGAAGGTAAACGGATGATCTGATCTTTAGCGTCTCAGATTCTCAGGTTTTCAGTGTTGGAGCTGAAAAAGAAAGAAAGAGACACTGAGGTGAATTTTAAACGGTCGATGTTAGTGTTGCCGTGGGCCGCTAAGCTTCGTAGCTATTCAGGCAGTTGTGGGCTGAAGGTTAGAGATACCGTCATGTGACCTGAAGGTCGCCGGTTCGATCCCCAGGACCAGCAGGACACGACTGAAGTGCCCTTGAGCAAGACACCTAACCTCCAACTGCTCCCCGAGCGCCGTAGATAAGGCTGCCCACCTCTCTTAGCACGTGTTTCACTGCCCCTAGTGTGTATGTTCACTGCCCCCTAGTGTGTATGTTCACTAATGTGTGTATATGTGGGTGTTTCACTGCCCCCTAGTGTGTATGTTCACTAGTGTGTGTATATGTGGGTGTTTTACTGCCCCTAATGTGTAGGTTCACTTGTGTGTGTGGTGGGTTGTGTGTATATGTGGTGGTTTCACTGCCCTTGTGTGTGTATGTTCACTAGGGAATGTGTATTTGTGGTGGTTCGCACTGTCCCTAGGTGTGTGTATATGGGTGGCTTGAACTGTCCCTAGTGTGTTTGTTACTAGTGTATGTGTATATGTGGTGGTTGCACTGTCCCTAGTGTGTATGTTCACTAGTGTGTGTATATGTGGTGGTTGCACTGTCCCTAGTGTGTGTATATGTGGTGGTTGCACTGTCCCTAGTGTGTATGTTCACTAGTGTGTGTGTATATGTGGTGGTTGCACTGTCCCTAGTGCTTTTTAGTATGTCACTTAGTGTGTGTATATGTGGTGGTTGCACTGTCCCTAGTGTGTGTATATGTGGTGGTTGCACTGTCCCTAGTGTGTATGTTCACTAGTGTGTGTGTATATGTGGTGGTTGCACTGTCCCTAGTGTGTATGTTCACTAGTGTGTGTATATGTGGTGGTTGCACTGTCCCTAGTGTGTGTATATGTGGTGGTTGCACTGTCCCTAGTGTGTATGTTCACTAGTGTGTGTGTATATGTGGTGGTTGCACTGTCCCTAGTGTGTATGTTCACTATTGTGTGTGTATGTGGGTGTTTCACTGCCCCCTACAGTGTATGTTCACTAGTGTGTGTGTATGTAGATAGATAGATAGATAGATAGATAGATAGATAGATAGATAGATAGATACTTTATTGATCCCGAAGGAAATTTAGCAATTTGGTTTAGCAATGTGGGTGTTTCACTGCCCCCTACTGTGTATGTTCACTAGTGTGCGTGTATGTGGGTGTTACACTGCCCCCCAGTGTGTGTGTTTACTAGTGTATGTGTATGTGGGTGTTTCACTGCCCCCTACTGGAGTGTAACTGGAGACTTTTGGAGACTCTGAGGTGAACACACACATTCTTCAGTTAGCGTCCCCAGCCCCGGCCCACGACACTCACAGTGTTCAGTCTCAAAGTCAGCGCAAATGCAAATGAGCTGCGCATGCCCATAGCCGCCGCTGACCCCGCCCCCTAGTTACAGAGCGGACTGTCAATATAAATGCGTCTTAGTGATACACAGAAATGAATCACTGTATATAACTCACACAGTCTCACTCTCTCACTCGCCTCACCCGCCGCGTAGTCTGTCACTTACTATTTACGATTATGCAAATTAGGCGATGACGTCTTCTAGCGCCTCCTAGGACAGCCAATGGCTGCTTTCCTTACTGAGGAGTTGGCAGCACTGGCCTTTAGGCGGATGTTGTTGAGAACTCTTGTACTAAGGCAGCGAAAACAGGGTCCAGTTCAAACTCGCCCGTGACGCTCGGCGCTGACGTCCGTTGATTCGCCGCCAGAACGCTTAATTAATTGATTGCAGCAATTTGCGAGGCGATGTGTCCGGATGATTAAAGGTGATGGCTATTTGTGAACAGATGTGGAAAGCCTTCTGCTGCCGAGTGTGCGTCTGCTCTACGTTGGCCAGCGCTCTGTAGGTAATGAAGGGCCTCCGAATACCCACCACCACCTCCCTCCACCCACCAACTCCAATTAGAGCGGCCGTCAACAACATCACCCTCAGCATCCCAATGCCTCCTGACTTTCATCCTCACGTCCTCGCCTTCTCTCTCTCTCTCTCTCACACACTCGCTCACTACCTCTCTCGCCCCGCGTGACAGTGCCGTGCTAAGACAAGCTCCGGTAGCTGATGTTCTCAGCAAGAGATTTATCAGCTCATTAGATGCGGGGTAATTAATAGCGGTGCCAAAATAATTGTGCCAGACATATTTGTAGTTTGTCAGCTCAGGATCCTGCGGTGTGGGATGAAGATATGCAAGAGTTTGGATGGTGGATGTTTATAATAGTAGCAGCGTTGCATATGTGGGCGTTGATGCATCTTATGATAAAAAAAAGTTTTATGATAAAATCTATTATCATTAGTATAAAGGGTTAAAACATTGTGTTCTGAATGCTTTCATCTCAACTCCTGATGTACCAAATATGATACAGAACCAAACTCATACATGCAAAGTGTTATATTATCATTATTATTAATAATATCAATATTATTATTATTTATTGAATAATAAACACTCCATTTTCAACGAATTAGAATTCATGTTTCAATTGTTTTATGGTTCAGGCTTTAAAGGGTTAAAGTAAAGTGTGTATTTGGGCTCTCCTGTAAAGCTGCCTGTTTTTCCTTGCACAGTGACGATACATACATACACATATATATATACATACAGATAAATACAGTTATTATTCTCATAATGATCAATTAAAAAAGTTATATATATATATATATATTATTGATTATTATGAGAATAATACCTGTATTTATCTCTAATTTCATGTTATTTTTAGCCCACAGCAGTCGTAATTCATTGTTTATAGGACTGTTTTCCAGAGCATTCTGTTTTTAATACTATGCTTTAAATATACTGAGACTGATATTTTGTTGCTGTCCAAAGAAAAATGAGTAACTCCAAAATAGGAAGTAACTTTACAGCGGATCCCTTGCCCATGTAAAGTCAATGTAAAGAGGTTTTATCACTTATATAAATGATTTGGGAGTATTTCTATTGGTCCATTCATCATAATAATATACATATACATATATATATATACACAGCCATATGCAAACGTTTGGATGCCCCAGACGAATTCATGTTATTTAGATTTGTATTATTTATTTATTTATTTGTAATGTATTATTTCTTGTTATTTATTTTTTTGTCCTGTTTTGTCTCACCTTGTAGATCTATCTATCTATCTATCTATCTATCTATCTATCTATCTATCTATCTATCTATCTATCTAGCTGTCTGTCTGTCTATCTGTCTATGTATCTATCTATCTAGCTGTCTGTCTGTCTGTCTGTCTGTCTATCTATCTATTATCTCTCTATCTGTCTGTCTGTCTGTCTGTTGTTCTGTCTCATCTTATCTAGTTATCTTATCTATCTGTCTGTCTGTCTGTCTGTCTATCTAATTCTATCTATCTATCTATCTATCTATCTATCTATCTATCTGTCTAGCTATCTATCTAGCTATCTAGCTAGCTAGCTAGCTGTCTGTCTGTCTGTCTCTCTGTCTGTCTATCTAGCTGTCTGTCTGTCTGTCTATCTATCTGTCTATGTATCTATCTATCTAGCTGTCTATCTATCTGTCTATGTATCTATCTATCTATCTATCTATCTAAATATATCTATTATCTATCTATCTATCTATATATCTATTTAGCTGTTGTCTGTCAGTCTATTATCTATCTATCTATTATCTATCTATCTATCCTAATATCTGTTATCCTATTTAGCGTGTCTATATTATCTATCTTCTATATATTATCTATCTATCTATTAGCTGTCTGTCTGTCTGTCGTCTTAGCTGTCTATATCTAGTTCTATTATTATCTAATCTATCTATATCTGTCTGTCTGTCTGTCTGTCTGTCTGTCTGTCTGTCTGTCTCTCTGTCAGTCTAGCTGTCTATATCTATCTATCTATCTATCTATCTATCTATCTATCTATCTATCTATCTATCTATCTATCTATCTATCTATCTATCTATCTATCTATCTATCTATCTATCTATCTATCACACAACAAACTGTCTAATTAGACATGAAAATGAGTTTTTGGTTTTCCGTGCTATCTGTCTTTTGATGTATTGATTTATTAATCAGAGCTACAGTGAGTCCTTGTTGTGGTCCGTGTAACGAGGCTCTGATTGTGTGTGTGTTCACAGCGGTGTCGTGTCACCAGGACTGTCTGACGTGCTCCTCTACTCCTGATCACTGCGACAGCTGCAGGGATGCCGGAGCGTATCTCTGGAGCGGCCGCTGCCTGCGCAGCTGTCCTCAGGGCTTCTATCCACACGGCAGAGTATGCGCAGGTACACAGTCTAGTCCGCCTTTAGTGTCTCCTCCATTTCTCTCTGCATGTCCTGTTTTTGAGTCTCTCTACTCCCTAAATATTCAACACTGCCCAGTGGAATCTTTGGGTACACCTAAACTTCTTTATTATTATTATATATTTATTTATTTATTTATTTATTTATTTTTATTGCGGAAAGTAAATTTGCTCCAATTATTGGTGGGGCCAGTTCAATATTGGCTAGATATTGGTGGGGACACGTCACCTCCATCCATGCTAATTCTATGCCCTTGCTGTACGTTAACTGTTATGATGAATTTCCTATTTACAACAGCACTTAAATCCAATACTCAACTTCCCCTCCTTCCTGTCTCTACCCCTGTCTTCCCCCCCATCCCTAAACTCTATCCCAAACTTCAACAACTTAACCCCAATCATCGGCAATTAACCACACATCCATACAACAAGTAAATCAAAAATCATAGCATGATGAATTTCATATATGCACATATACTGTGCAGTAGTTTCAGACACTTGGAGTCATTATTATATATAAAAAGCAAAAATTTCCAGACCTTAATAAACTTTTATATCCACTTCAACCCATAAAAATTTAAAAATATTAAACACGAAAAAATCATTCCTTCTTCATTACCACTACCATTTATAAACAAACCCAAACCTAAACAATATTCCCCCCCCCCTACAACAACACCTAAACAACCACATCAAATCAAACCTACCAACAACCTCCACCCACCTCAAATCATATCCTTCCATCAACCCAACACCCATAATTTTACCTTCTCCAATTCCACCCAAATAAAAAAACCCAAAAAAAAACACCCCAACCCCCCCCCCCCCCATTTTTTTTTTATTTTATATCACTTCCCTTTTAACCCCACCCACCTTTCTTCAAACTGGATCAAGATCTGATCTACTTCTCTCACAATAACATATTCATGTTACTTTGTACTGTATGTCTGATTATTTATCTGTTCTAATCAGATCTGGTGGTGAAGATACACTTATTGATCAGATAAAGGTTTTAAACTATCAGCTGAGATGCCTCTTTTGTAAAGCAGTGTAAACCTTAGAACAGTTACGATTTGGATCCTTTGATCCTTCTCGTTTCCGCACCTTCCATTTCTCCCCTTTCTCAGACGCTGCTGCCTCCGTTTCTCACTCTACCCTTCTGAAAGTCACGCCTCTTTTTTTTCCCCTCTCGTCCTCTCGTTTACCCTTTCTGTCTCTCTCGCACTCATACGCCCTCGTGTCTCTGGCACTCTCGTCTTATCGCTGTGGTATTTAAAAACACGTAAACACCGGGTGCCAAGAGACGTTCCGCCGCTGTAAAGCTATCCGTGGAAGACAAAGGTGTTAATGCAAACTCTCAGGGAGGCTTTACGACATGCCGGCGTCACACGCTCAGGCAGCCAAGTCTGTTGTAAACGGATGTGTATGTGTATGTGTATGCGTTCCACTCCTCTATAAGAAGGCTCAGGGTGTAGCTCCAGCTTCTAAGACTTTTAGAGCACGTGGCCAAACGTATGTGAAGTTCGTTACAGTCAAGTCCATCTGATAACAGCCAGTACAAAAGATGAGCTGATATCGAGCAGCAGATTAAAAACCTCCAAGAAAACAAACCACCAGAATGAGCTGCTTCACCCTTGTGTGCTCGGTAGGAGTGAGTATTGTAGAGTGAACAGTTGGTCTGTGGGTGATGTGACTGGTCACTGGTGAGAGATTTAAAACTACAGCTGAGGGAACAGGGAGCTCCTTCAGTTCTCTGTTTGTTCTATGATTTCTATGGTTTTCTATGTTTGTTCTATGATTTCTATGATTTCTATGGTTTTCTATGTTTGTTCTATGATCTTTATGATTTCTATGGTTTTCTATGTTTGTTCTATGATTTCTATGGTTTTCTGTGTTTGTTCTATGTTTTCATGGTTTTCTATGTTTGTTCTATGATTTCTATGATTTCTATGGTTTTCTATGTTTGTTCTATGATCTTTATGATTTCTATGGTTTTCTATGTTTGTTCTATGATTTCTATGGTTTTCTATGTTGGTTCTATGATTTCTATGATTTCTATAGTTTTCAGTGTTTGTTCTATGGTTTCTATGATTTCTATGGTTTTCTGTTTGTTCTATGATCTTTATGATTCCCTCCTGTGTTATTTTCTTCTTAGGCTTATTGATGCTCTACTGAACTTTACTTATCACTAACTTCCTGTAAAGCTGCTTTGTGACGACATCAGTTGTTAAAAGCGCTACACAAATAAAATTGATTTGATTTGATTTGAAGAAAAGAAGTTACAACAACCCGAGCACATAGTATTAGTAACCAGTGCAGAAATCCAGGTCGATCCTGAGGAATTTACTCAAAACGGCATGTGTTTTAAAGGTGGAATTACTATAACAGCCTGTATAACCCTAAGGGAAACGAAGCTGGTGGAGAAAAATGGCTTTAAAGATTAATTACAGCTGCTTTTGCAACATAGAACCACAAAAAGTAGGATGTGAGCGCTTTAAATCAGTGTTCTGTAAGTACTGACAGTAACCAGCTGTATGCTCAGAGTATGCTCCTCTTATTGGGATGCAGTTTTTCATGATATTAGATTCATAGCTCCTCTATGTGGTGTGTGGTGGCTGGCGTTTGTGCCCCTAGTCTGTATCAGCAGGTTAAGACCTGCTCCAGGTTCTTCCTTCCTCCTCCTAGAATCGCCGCCGCCGCCTTCCTCTCCAGGCCACAGACTGGATTGAGCATCAGCCGACGGGCGTCTGATAAGCCCTGAGAGAAGCCTGGTGTTTTTAGAGGATGATGTAAACTGATTTGAGGCTGTCGCTTCAGTTCAGCTCGTTCCTGTCTGTCCTCCACTTCACCTCGGCCGTGTTGACTCGAGTTTCAGTTTGGCGACGGGGGAGGAAGATGAAATGTTAATTGCTCTGTCTAACAGCAGGGTTAATAACTGCTCTAATCTAAAGCCTACTCATCCTCTCTCTCTCTCTCTCTCTCTCTCTCTCTCGCTCACTCTCGCTCACACACACAGACATTAAGTCTTTTGTACACTCCCCTATTGAGTTTTGCACAACATGATCTCAATCTCTCTCTCTCTCTCTCTCTCTCTCTCTCTCTCTGTCTCTCTATCAGCCTGCCAGCCATCCTGTCTCACCTGCGAGAATGGATTTGAGTGTACGGCGTGTGGTGGGTCTTTGCTGCTCAGCGGCAGACAGTGTGTGGCCGCCTGTGAAAGCGGCCTATATCAGGACCACACACAGTGCCTGAGTGAGTACCTACCATTAAACACACACACACACACACACACTCTCTCACACACACACACACTGATGACATGCTGGCATGGCCCAGCCTCCTCCATCACCACCATCTCAAGAGCAGTCCTGTTCTATGCTAATTACACTCTAATGACTTGATAAGTGGTAAAGTAGCAGTACTAGTTTTCAAATAACACCAAACCCAACACATTGTTTTCCCTTGTTGTGATGTCAGAACTTATCAGCTCTTTAAACCTACTTTGGACCAAAAGAGCTTCAGTATTTGCTTTTATTATTAGTCTAATAAGCCAGTAATATCAAAGAAAACACTTCCAACAGAGCTGAGAGTTGTATAAACACAAACATACATAGTAAATAGTAATAAATGGTTGTTTATGTTAAAAGAAGCCTTTGCATATTTGTTTTCCTAATTAAAGTAAACTTGGTCAAGGTCAGTGTACATCACCCTGGAGTCGCTGTCAGCGTTTATCAAAGCAATGGAGATCCATATAGCGAAGAGACACTCATATATAGACACGTTTAATTTTGTTATTTAGTATATACTTCCAGTACATATGCTAGGGGTTACTATTTTTGAACATATCTTTGCTCATTCTTATAAATGATGACATCAAAATACATTATGTGTGTACATTAAAAGTGGGTATACATACTGGAGGTCTCTAAATACTTGTTTCCCCTCTTTACTATATTTCTATTGTCAGCTAGAGCTTCAGTATTTGCTTTTATTATTAGTCTAATAAGCCAGTAATATCAAGGAAAACACTTTCAACAAAGCTGAGTGTTGCAAAAACACTAGCATACATAGTAAATAGTAATAAATAGTTGTTTATGTTAAAAGAAGCCTTAGCATATTTTTTTATTTCTAATTGAAAATTAAAGTAACTAGTCAAGGCCAGTGTACTCCATCCTGGAGTCACTGCTGTTAGCTCGCTTGAGGTTCCAGGAAGGAAATCCTTAGAAGCGTCTGCCTTTATCAAAGCAATAGAGATCCATACAGTGAAGGGACACACATATATAGATTTTTAGTATATACTTCCAGTACATATACTAGGGGTTACTATATCTGAACATATCTTTGCTCATTCTTATAAATGATGACATTAAAATACATTATGTGTGTATGTTAGAAGTAGGTATATATACTGGAGGTCTCTAAATACTTGTTTCCCCTCTTTACTATATTTCTATTCTCAGCTAGAGCTTCAGATTGCTTTTAGTATTAGGCGAATAAGTAGTAATATCAAGGAATACCCACTTTTAACAAAAGCTGAGTGTGCAAAAAAACACTAACATACATAGTAAATAGTATAAATAGGTGTTTATGATTAAAAGAAGCCTTAGCATATTTTTTTATTTCTAATTGAAAATTAATAGTAAAAGTCAGGCCAGTGTACTCCATCTGAGTACTGCTGTTAGCTCGCTTGAGGTTCCAGGAAGGAAATCCTTGGAAGCATCTGCCTTTATGAAAGCAATAGAGATCCATACAGTGAGAGGACATCATTATAAGACACGTTTAATTTTGTTATTTAGTGTATACTTCCAGTACATATACTAGGGGTTACTATTTTTGAACATATCTTTGCTTATTTCTATGAATGATGACATCAGAAGACATTATGTGTGTACATTAAAAGTGGGTATACATACTGGAGGTCTCTAAATACTTGTTTCCCCTCATCACTGTATTCCTATTGTCAGCTGGAGCTTCAGTATTTGCTTTTATTATTAGTTTAATAGCTAGTATATTCAAGGAAAAAACTTCAACAAAGTGAGTGGTTGTTGCAACAACCTAGCATACCTAGTAAATTAGTCATAACATAGTTGTTTATGTTAAAAGACGCTTAGCATCTTTTTTTTATTTCTACTTGAACTTAAAGTAACTAGTCAAGGCCAGTTTATCCACCTGGAGTCACTGCTGTTAGCTCGCTTGAGGTTCCAGGAAGGAAATCCTTGGAAGCATCTGCCTTTATGAAAGCAATAGAGATCCATACAGTGAAGGGACACACATATATAGATTTTTAGTATATACTTCCAGTACATATACTAGGGGTTACTATATCTGAGCATATCTTTGCTCATTCTTATGAATGATGACATCAAAATACATTATGTGTGTACATTAAAAGTGGGTATACATACTGGATGTACGTCTCTCATCATGTTTCTCATCACTGTAAATTCCTCTTGTCAGCTGGGAAGCTTCAGTATTTGCTTTTATTATTAGTCTAATAAAGCCATGAAATATCCAAAGGAAAACACTGTCAACAAAGCTGAGTGCTGCAACAAACACTCACACTAATCGTAAATAGAAATACATGGATTGTTTGACTGTTCAAAAGGAAGCCGACTTAGGCATCTGTATTTCTCAATTGAAAAGTAAACGCACTAGTCAAGGCCAGTGCACTCCAACCTGGAGTCTACTGCTGTTAGCTCGCTTTGAGGCTGTCTCCAGGAAAGGAAAAATCCTTGGGAAAGCGTCTGCCTTTTATGCTAAAGCAATTAGAGATCCATACAGTGAAGGGGGACACACATCTATGATTTTAGGTATGTATATACAGTACATATACAGGGTTACTATATCTGAGCATATTTTGCTCATGTCTTCTGAATGCTGACATTCAAAATACATTTGTGGTGGTACATTACAAAGTGGGTATCCATACTGGGAGTTCTACATACTTGTTTCCCCTCATCACTGTATTCTAATGTCAGCTGGGAGCTTCAGTCTTTGTTTTATTATTCGTCTAATAAGCCAGTATATCAGGAAAACACTTTCAACAAAGCTGAGTGTTGCAAAAACACTAACATACATAGTAAATAGTAATAAATGGTTGTTTATGTTAAAAGAATCCTTAGCATATTTGTTTTTTCTTAATTGAAAAGTAAAAGAAACTAGTCAAGGCCAGTGTACACCATCCTGGAGTCACTGCTGTTAGCTCGCTTGAGGTTCCAGGAAGGAAATCCTTGGAAGCATCTGCCTTTATGAAAGCAATTTTTTTTTTTTTTTTTTTTATACCCCACCCAACACAATTTTTTTTTTTTTTTTTTTTTAGAGATCATACAGTTGGAAGGGGACACACATATATAGATTTTTAGTATATACTTCCAGTACAAATACTAGGAGTTACTATATCTGAGCATATCTTTGCTCATTCTTATAAATGATGACATCAAAATACATTATGTGTGTATGTTAGAAGTGGGTATATATACTGGAGGTCTCTAAATACTTGTTTCCCCTCTTTACTATATTTTACATTGTCAGCTAGAGCTCAGTATTTGCTTTTTTATTAGTCTAATAAGCACTTAATATCAAGGAAACCCTTTCAACAAAGCTGAGTGTTGCAAAAACACTAGCATACATAGTAAATAGTAATAAATAGTTGTTTATGTTAAAAGAAGCCTTAGCATATTTTTTTTTATTCCTAATTGAAAAGTAAAGGAAACTAGTCAAGGCCAGTGTACACCATCCTGGAGTCACTGCTGTTAGCTCGCTTGAGGTGCCAGGAAGAAAATCCTTAGAAGCGTCTGCCTTTATCTAAAGCAATACGAGATCCATACAGTGCAGGGACACACCTATATAAGATTTTTAGTCATATACTTCCAGTACATCTACCAGGGGTTTACTATATCTGAGCAAATCTGTTGCTCATTCTTATGCATGTATGGACATCAAAATACATTTATGTGTGTACATTAAGTGGGTATACTATGACTGGAGGGTTCTAAACATCCTAGTTTCCTCATCACAGTATTCCTATTGTCAGGCTGGAGCCTCAGATATTTTGCTTTTATTATTAGTCTAATAGCCAGTCAGTAATATCAAGGATCACTTTCACAAAGCTGAGCGTAGACGTCTTGCCAAAAACACTAGCATACATAGAGTAAACTAGTAATAAATAGTTGTTTAATGCTTAAAGAAGCCTTCGCATATTTTTTTATTTCTAATTGAAAAATTAAAAGTACACTAGTCAAGGCCAGTGTACTCCATCCTGGAGTCACTGCTGTTAGCTCGCTTGAGGTTCCAGGAAGAAAATCCTTGGAAGCGTCTGCCTTTATGAAAGCAATAGAGATCCATACAGTGAAGGGACACACATATATAGACACGTTTGATTTTGTTATTTAATATATATTTCCAGTACATATACTAGGGGTTGCTATTTTTGAACATATCTTTGCCCATTCTTATGAATGATGACATCAAAAGACGTTATGTGTGTACATTAAAAGTGGGTATACGTCTCTAAGTACTGTATTTCCATATATGTAGCTTAATACAGACGTTTCTAATCCAGTCCTCATGAATCCTCGGTTATTTTCTCCCCCGGCTTCGAACACACATGAATCACGTAATCAAAGTGTAGGAACTAGGCTAGAACATGCATGTGGACTGGTTTGGGGGCTTTGATGTCTGGATTTGGGTGCCCACCACGCATGCAGTATTGTGCATTTCACTGCTTGAAGTGCTGCCAACAAGAAACCTGCAGCCCGAGACAAAGAGCTGCTGTGTACGATCATCAATTAGCAGGAGAAAGATTAAAAAAGCAGTGAACGCCATATCATACACGCACTGCTCCAGCGTGCAGCCCAAACCTGCTGACAGTACAGCACTTCTGTACACGAGGAGTCAAAGCTATCATTCCCCTGTTTCATATACGGCTCTATAAGATCTTTACATAGTCACTGGGGGCTTGTAGGGAGTGATATAAAGACTGCTTACAGCTCTGGGTAACAGATTCAGGCACTGAGAGCTTGGCTTCTCTGGTCAGTAACGATTTACTTGCTCAGAAGGACACTATCTGTGGTGAAGTTTTACTCACTACAGCAAGTTACCAGATTAAACATTGGGCCAAGGTACCTAAATTAGCTCCACTGAGCATATAGGAGCTACACTTACAGACTGTAGTTCATCTGATTCTTTGTAGACTTTATTACTCTGTTCTTTAATAATCAGGACCCCCACAGGACCACCACAGGACCTGTGGTGTTGTGTGGATCAGATACAGGAGTTCTACAGCTGCTATACTAATAAAGCGAACTTCTCTGTCTGTTAGAGCTCCCGTGTCTCTCAATGAGTCCAGTGTGCTCTGATTGGTCAGCTCTTCCTCCCACTTCGTTCTGATCGTGCGTTAACCGTCAGAGTATGTCCTCGTGTCCAGTAGCTGCTGTGAGTTGAGTGAGGGTGTCAAGTTTGCTGGTAGGCAGGCAGTAAGGATTGTTTTATGAGATGACATCATCTTGTAACAGAAAAAAAAGAAGTGGAATTCTAGCAAGGCATTTCAGGCAGCTGAGGAAAGCATATATATATATATATTATATATATATATATATATATATATACATATATTATATATAATAGTATATATATATCTATCTTATAGGTATAAGGCTGTCCTACATAGTTTATTAAGGCTGTTCAAAACAATTTGCTGTAATCTATGGAACCAGAATTATTTCTTATATGCATTCAAATGATGTAGAAAAACAAAAATCAACAAAAAATTGATATACTATAGTCTACAAAGCATGAACAAGTCTGTCTTATAATTTATTTATTGTTAAGTCATTTATTTACTAACATGTGAATGAATACACAAAAGTTGACAGTGCATGTACAAGACTGTCTCATTATTTTTATTATTAATTCATTGTTAATTCATTCATTCATGCAAAACAATATACTATAGTCTACAATGAATGTACAGACTTATTATTACTTCATTTATTCACTAATTCATATAAAACCATATACTATAGTCTACAAAGCATGTACAAGTCTGTCTTATTATTAATTTATTGTTAATTAATTTATTCACTAATATAAATCAATATACAAAAGTCTACAGTATTTTTTTGTTAATTGTTAATTTATTAATTAATTTATTGATTCATATAAAACCATATACTATAGTCTACAATTCATGTGCAAGTCTGTTGTAGTATTATTAATTTTAATGAATTGTTAATTAATTAATTAATTAATTAATTTATTTATTCATTCATTCATTCATATAAAACCATAAAGTATAGTCTATAATTCATGTGCAAATCTGTCTTATTATTGTTCATTTATTGTTAATTAATTAATTATTATAAATCAATCTAATATGGTCGACAATGCTTGTACAATCTTATCATTCATTGTTAATTCATTCATTCATTTATTCATATAAAACAATATACTGTAGTCTCTAACGCATGTACAAGTCAGTCTTATTATTATTATTATTATTTTGTTCATTCATTCATACAAAACAAAATAGTCTATGATGCATATACAACTCTGGCTTTTTATTAATTAATTGTTGATTAATTAATGGATTAATTCATATAAAACAATATACAATAGTCTATAGTGCATGTACAAGTCAGTCTTATTTGTTATTATTATTATTATTATTATTTCTTTGTTCATTCAATAATACAAAACAAAATAGTCTACGATGCATATACAAGTCTGGCTTTTTATTAATTCATTGTTGATTATTTAATGAATTAATTCACATAAAACAATATACAATAGTCTATAGTGCATGTACAAGTCTGCCCTATTATTGTTCATTAATTCATTCATAATAAAATTAATTATTAATTGTAATTTCTCTCATATACAAATGCAGTGTAGTTACATTCATTACGTACTTCAGTGTCGACAGGCTGCACTTCCTGACCTGCTGAGGTCGTACAAACAGAAACTTTTCATCCAGTTTAAGTTACTAAAATATCTTCTGTTCTGCTTAGACATGCGAATGTGGTACGAGGTGAAAGTTTGAATTCACAGTTATGAGAAACCGGTCTGCTCATTTCACAGCACTGAGAGTGAGAAATACTTCATATCAGACGACAGCAGTGATAATTACACCTTTTTGAGCGTTAATGAAAGTGTGTTAATTACCTTCATATGGTAGCATACGTCACT
The DNA here is from genome assembly GCA_021613375.1 of Megaleporinus macrocephalus. NCBI lineage: Eukaryota > Metazoa > Chordata > Actinopteri > Characiformes > Anostomidae > Megaleporinus > Megaleporinus macrocephalus. The sequence goes on along the minus strand of CM038725.1, from coordinate 5,744,433 downwards.
AATCCCCCCCCCAAATTCCTGTAGAGGGTCTGTCGAACAATAGCTCACCCCCGTCTGCTCTGCAGTCTGCCAACCGTAAAGAATTTAGTCTCCTCATAAAAGCCGTAGACCACAGTGAGCTCAACCTGCAGCGTCCTCCTGCCGCGCATACGAATATCAAGGAGACAGAAGACGAGGAGACGCGGGCCTGGCGAGCCAGCTGACCGTGGCCATTTCCAATTCCGAAGTGATCATGCGTTAGCACCCAGTCTAACTGGTTTGTGACCGCAGAGCGTCAGGCTGTCTGAAGCAATTACAGCCACTCCCGCCACCGTTCCATTTCACACTTTAATGAACACCCCCCGCAAATTGGACTCCTCGTCCTTAATATAGAGTGAATGGAGTGCAATCTGCGGCTTGATGTGAGCCATTACAGTAGATTTAGTAAGACTGAGTTCTATTGTGGTGCAGGAAAAGTATTTCTGAGTGCTTCTGGACGATAGATGGAGAAAAGTAAGCGTTCAGAGTTCTCGGTTATCTGAGAGGGCCAGTAAACAGCCCCGGTGGTCTATGGAAAACAGCCTCCCATATGGATTAGATGCACCTTGATGTCGGCCAGTTGCTTTCAGGGAAGCAGTCAAGATTGGCTCACTGAGCTGCTCTGCCTTAGTGAATGTTTTACTGGTGGAGGTTCTGATTCTTGACGATTTTCATTAATTTCATACCATATTTGTGTTCGGCACAAAGTGAAAATAGTTTTGTAATGTAAATTCCATATGCACCTAAAATCGCTGGTCAAAAGTCTGTAAGCTATGTTTTCAGTGATATAAGCCCAGTTTACTGGCAGATAAGTATACAAACTGATCCTTATATGCAAGACTGTTCAACCTCACAGCTTACACGGAATAAATAGGATGATCACGAAGCTGTATATTAAAATAAATCACTTATCTGTGCATACAGATGGATGTAAAAAGACTTGGGAATTAAATGAGCATTTAAAAATAATATTTAGAATTCATCAGATTTTAGAAGTGGGGATCAAACCTGACAAAAATTATCGTATACAGATCATTACAGTATGTTATTTAGCGTTTTGTTCACTCATGCTTTCATAGATTTCACGAACTATTGAATATTAAATTAATATTGAATTTTTTTTTTTTCAGTAAATATTCTGTAAAAACTGTTCTTGTGAACAGTTGTTTTATTCTCATTTAACATGTATGTTGGAATGCAGGTTATCAAAAAATCTGTGCCCTCATTCTCCTGTCCCCCCAGGATGCGTTGGTGTAATACAAAACTTTTATATGCACAGAACACCATTAAAAATATGCATATCTTCAAAAGAACAAAATATACACAAATGTATAAATAGGTTGGTGTTTCAATAATTCATAATAATAATAATAATAATAATAATAATAATAATAATAGTCCCAGCTAGAGCTAAGTAAAGACTCCATGTATCATTAGGTTTCAACTAGGGGTGTGCCATATCGTATCGGTACTACTTTTTACTGTTTGTAGCAAAATAAAAGTTCACACTTTTCTCATTTCCCATTATATATCTACTAGAGACAGATTTTACCTGTCCAGTATCATTCAATAGAACTATATGTAAAATAAGCCTCTATACAAAAATAGACTTTAATACAAACATTTTTATTCTTTAAAAATCATCTGATACACTTACATTAATTGTGAAATGGACAATATTGTTTGTAAATTGCATGAAAATTGCATGAAATGAAATTCTAAAGCGATCCTAAACTTTTGAGTGGTAGTGTGGGTATGTGTAGATATATATAGATATTGTTATAATATATATATATATATATATATATATATATATATATATATATATATATATATATATATAAAGTTTGGTGCTTAACTCCCAATGTTTCTTTAAGACTGGTAAGAACTGAAGAGGGAGAAGAAGTATTTTCTGTTGATATGTTGCCCCCTATTGTTTGGAGTATGAATTTGACAGGTTCCATCATATTACAAATAGCTTTTTTATGAAAAAAATGAATTTTTTTCTTCAGTAATTTTTGTAGGATAACTTATCTCACTGTATTGGCCCATAAAGTTGCTTGTTTTAAGAGATTAAAACAGTTCTCTGACAATATATTATGATAATTTGGTTGCCTTTTCTAGAATGTAATCATAGTTTGACAAAGTGCCGTTAGGTGGAACTAATGATCAGCATTGTTTTAATATGTAAGTGCTGATTTCACATATTTCATTATATGTGTGTGATATAATGTTAACCAGAGCTTGTTCTCCTCTCAGAGTGGGCCGTGGGTCGGGTATGGTTACGTTATCGTATGACCGTTTGTGACAGAATGCCCGAGTGCTCAGTGGATTTATGGAGACAGACGCGCTATCGTATGCCGTGGCTAATTGGCTAACATGCCAGGCCTGCCTAAATCCTGCCAGCGTATTTACTCGGGGATGTTTTCCTTTCTTTTTTTTTTGGAATGCTGTCTGAGATGTGTTGGAGCTGCGCCAGCTGTTGTAAACCTTTCCCTCCGTAGGTGCCAGGGTGCGGGAGCGAAAGGAAAGGTGCCATGTCGAGCGGTTAATAGGTCTTCCTCGGCTGGCTTTGTGCCAAGGCACATGCTCTTTATCCGTAGCTTTAGGCCAGGCGGAGTGAGAGAACAGAGACGGGGAATCTTGTGACTTCTGTTCCACGACATAATTGAATTTCAGCTTTTCTGCACTCGCAGGACGTTTTCCCTCCAGTTCTCTCAGATAGTGAGCGTTATCTGCCGAGAAGAACCAAAGTTGGGCTTCAAAAACTGCTGCTGACATTCAGTCATTCAAATGCAGAAGTTTGAAGAGTCAAAGGACGTTTTCCTGGTTCCTGGTTGAGTAGCACCACAGTTCTGAGAAGCGTGAACAGAACCAGAGCAGGAACCAGGGTTCTCTTGGCCAAAATTAGCTGTCATAGATCCAGAACTGTAATCCATTGGTTTGCTGACTCTGTGACACCCCAATGTTTTTAGAGTCAAGCACACCCCCGGTATTTACCCACTAAATAAAAAACAGAATGCGATGATGTGCAAATCTCATAGACCCCTATTTTATTTACAGTAGAACACAGAACACATATCAGATGTTGAAAGCAAGATATTCTACCAACTCAAGACTTTTTATCAACTCATTTGGAACTTGATGGCAGCGGTGCATCTCAAAAAGAGTTGGGACGTGTCAACAACAGGCTGGGTTGCATTAATGACGTTAGAGTCTATCAATGCTGAACAGCATACAGAGGTTTTAGAACAACAGATCATCGCTGTATCTCCAAAACGGCCACTTTACAGGAAAAACCTTCTTTACTTTCAATGTAAGTCAATGGAACCAGAATGTTTTCCAAGCTATTTTGGAGCATTTCTGTTGGTCCGTTCATCATGAAATTTGTACCCAATGTAAACGACAGGGGCTGCTTTGACATGATGGCGAGTGGTAGAACAATCTCACGATGATGATGAAACCAAGAGCAGCATGGTCCAATAGCAGAGCATTGACTGGGTTTGATAAGCACACACAGAGCACATTCAATACCACACACCCAAAGGTGCATGTGGAGTGAATTATATAGCATGACTGTGATGAGCTACAGGTGAACTGTGATGAGCTACAGGTGAACTGTGATGAGCTACAGGTGACTGTGATGATCTACATTGTGTATCCTAGGCTACCTAGAACTCTGGGGACTGAGAGGGCTGAGCAGTGATGCTCATATTTTATTTACATTCTTTTACATTTACACAGCGTCCCCACTTTTTTGGAATTGGTTCTGTAGGTTAGCAGTAAGTAACTGCTCAGCTGTATGAACGGATGGCCTGTGTGACCCTATAGCTTTCTCTAAGTGACAGTCCACTCTGCACCGCGCCGCTGTGTTTACTGGGCGTGCCAGCACTGCTCTGTTTTATGGAGCAGCAGTTTGGGAGCGGGCGGTTAGCCGGTGACACTGTGTTCCAGGCAGGAAACGAATTGCCTGCTCTCGGATGCCAGCGAGGGGACAAATAATCCTCTAGTTGGCTGTGATCTCTTGATGAAACAAGATTTCCACTCACAGTGTGGTCTCGAGTTCGCGTGTTTGTTCTAGGAATGAAAAAGCTCACGTCGGATTCTGGTGGGACTGAAAGAGAAGGTTTTTCGAGACGTCAACAAGCTTGGTTTTGTATTCCGAGAGGTTTCAAAGCAGTGTCCCCACTAGATTTGGAGGCACATACTGAGAATTGAAGTTGTCACAGCTGATTTGGATTCCTCTCCTTGTCGGTCTTTCTTTCTCATTCACACAAATACTCGTACATTGGTTCTCTCATTGGCGGGGGGATGATGGGGACGTGTTCCAACCCAATATCAGAAACAGGTAGATCTGTCCCACCCAATAATTAAATCACAGAAAAAGCAGAAACTGGTTAAAAACTTTTATTTTAAAAGCGTGTTTTGGCAGCCTTCGCAATTCACTCACTGTGTTTCTTGTTAGCAACAGACTCTGGTTGTTAGGTTGCGGGGCGGGTGGGGGTAGGCTCTCGCCTCGTTGGAGTGTGGGGTAGCTTGTGCCAGCTTTAAACGTGAGGTCAGTGACCATATATACTGCAATAAGACAGCTTTAGTATAATGTGTTGCTATGGTAACAGACTAGGAGGGTTTGGGTTAGCTAACGTTTGTATTAACTTTAGTCAGAAAGCACTCTGAAACCTAAAGTTACATTACTCTCTGACCACGCCCCAAACTGCAGACTGCTACTACACCAAACACATAAAAATATAATATATACAATAAATAAATAAATTAACTAATTAATAAAAGACACCATCGTTAGAAGTGCTGTCAGTGGTCAGTATGTAATGTTCCAGAGGGTGCTGTTTGGGACACAGCCTTACTGTCTAACATTAATGTTAGTCTTGTCTAGTCAGAAAACCTTAACATACATTTATTATTATTTAAATTTCAGCATTGTTCTCCAAAGAGAATAATATATATATTTTTAGGTTATATATGTATATAATCCAGACATTACATGTATAGTTTAAAAGTTTTCTGACAGCAGTAGCATGTAATGTGGAGTATCTTTAGTTTAGTTTATAAAGTGATCTTTAATTGGATTTATCTAATAATAAACAGACATACAGATAATGTTATATTTTGTTTATTTATTTGTAATTTACTGTAATTCCACAAATGTTGTTCTACATCACTAAACATACAGTGATTTACTACCTTACCTACAGTGGAATCAGCTTATAGGTAATATTTTAATGGATAGGGTGGGCTTTGATTAATATTAGTAAATTTATCATATTTATATTTTTCACTTTAGTTTTGCTAAATTATTTGTTTACTGGGGCTTTAAACAAAAAATGTGTCTCTGACCTTTGTGCAGCATGCAGCACTTTATGTTTCATAGTAGATTATATATGTATTTGTTGTAAAGTGTTAGAAAGCACATAAGCAAGTCTATATATATATATATATATATATATATATATATATATATATATATATATATATATATATATAGACTTGCTTATGTGCTTTCTAACACTTTACAACAAATACATATATAGACAGATGGATAGATAGATAAATGTTTTAATGAATTAATTGTTTTACACTTTGTAAGATAAAAAAGATAAATTAAAGTATGTGAATAACTTAGAAGTAACAACTGGTCCTCTCTACTTCCTGCTGTATCTGTGCAGAAAGAATTGTGGGTAACTAATGGCGCATCAGTTGTAGGTTAGGATGATTGGAAAGTTATGTACAGTAGGTTTTTCACCAATTTATCACAGGAAAGCTCCACCACACCCCAGCAAACATTGACTTAGTAACTTTAACAGACTCTTATTTTGAAGAGAATCTATTACTTTCACTCATTCAGTGTTTCAGCAGGACGTATTGCTAAAGTTTCCCAGATTCTGTGCCGCAGCTCTGCTAATCCTGTTTATCTTATTTATTTTGTACCCCAAAGCCCACTCAAGCTTCAGTTCTTTTCAAAAGTTGGCTCGAATTCAAAATCGATGCAGCAACTCTGACGTCAGGAAAGTAATTAAGCCTTGATTATCATCGCCGCTCGGAGAAAGGTGATTAAGCCCTGGATCTCTGTAGGTCACCTCCCTTATCAAGCCAAATCCCAGCTCATTTAGGCGCCAGGCTGCTCTTTCCCTTAAGTCTGGTAGGTGCCTCGCTGTGTGGTTCAATAAGGCCTGTGTGAGAGGAGGGTACGGAGAGGTCACCTATTGTTCCAGCTCACCCTGGCCTGTGTTCTGACTCACACCGCAGGAGTGAGCAGCGGGCTTCTCCTCTGCTGCCTGCGTTGTTGATGGCACCCTGAAGGCAACTTCTTAGCTTTCGGATTCAGAATGACATTTTGACGTCTTCCTCCGGACAGGTTGCCATGACTCCTGCTCGTCCTGTGGAGGGGTGGGGCCACAGGATTGCCTGTCCTGCTCAGACCCCTCTCACGTGCTGAAGGGGGGTTTCTGTGTCGCAGACTGTGGGCCGGGCTACTATGTCAGTCAAGGCAGATGTTATGGTGAGTAAGCAGTTCAACTGTGTACATTTTATACACTCACAATGATTTACTCACTTAACGTGTCTCCAGAACGGGTCCAGGATAGAAATGTATAACCTTCATTATATTGACGTACACTGAAAATAAAAATAAAGAATAAAAAGATACTTTTTTGGAGAACAACAGTGTGTGTGTATATATATATATATATATATATATATATATATATATATATTACATTACACACACACATATATATATATATATATATATATATATATATATATATATATATATATATATATATATATATATATAAATTCTAACTAAAACTTCTTTATATTGACTTACACTGAAATCTAAATATAAATAAAAAATAAAAGATACTTTGTTGTAGAGCTTACTGTGTGTATATATTATTAAATATATATATATATTTATATATATATATATATATATAATATATATATATATATAATATATATATATATAGTACATTACACACACACATATATATATATATATAAATATATAAATTCTAACTAAAACTTCTTTATATTGACTTACACTGAAATCTAAATATAAATAAAAAATAAAAAGATACTTTGTTGTAGAGCTACTGTGTTTATATATATATATATATATAGATAGATTTGATAGATAGATTTGTCCAAACACATACATGTTAAGTTGATCAGTTACTCTAAACTGCCCATACGTATGAGCGTGTGTGTGAGTGTGTGTTGGCCATGCGATGGACTAGCAACCTGTCCATGGTGTACCCCGCCTTCACCCTATGATGCTGGGATTGGGTCCAGCCCCACCGTGACCCCAACTAGTGGAAAATAATGCATGGATGTGTGTGTGTCTGTGTGTCTCTGTGTCTTTACTGTCTAATGGAAAACAAGCATCTCCAAAATGAAAACTTACAGGAGAGGCCAAAAACTTTACTTTCAATGTAAGTCTACGTAACCAGAAGTATTTCCAAGCTGTTTTGGAGCATTTCTATTGGTCCATTCATCATAAACTTTTGATTTTGTAAACGGCAGATTCAAATTGGAGTAGAAAAAATGAAAATCGACAAAAATAGAGATGCATGTTTTTCTTAGGACAGCGACGATATATAAACGTAAAATATACAGTATCTCCAAAATAGAAACTTTCCAGGAGAGGCCAAAAACATTCTTTACTTTCAATGTAAGTCAAAGAGATTTTATTCTGAGAGATTTTGGAGCATTTCTATTGGTCCACTCATCATGAAACTTGTGTGTAAAGAACAGCTGCTGTGTCCAAATGATAGAAAAAAGAAAATCAAGTACGTCACATGTTTTTTTTTTTTTGGAGTGCAATGATATATATGTTTTCCTATTTTAAGTAAATAATAAAAATATGTAGGTGCACGCCGGCAGACGGGTAGCGGGTCAGAATTCCACTCTGAGCAAAGCACGCACGACTCAACTGTCTGCCGAGAAGCTTAAGACTCCAGTATGACAACAATATCAGAAATGTCAACCTGTGAACTAAATGTCAGCAGGGATGAGCTCAGTCTCCTGGGCGGGAGGGGGTTCAGCGTGTTTGTACACAGCTTTCCCGCTAACCGCTGTGGCTCTGTTGCGTTGATGGATGTCACTCCTGTTCGCTCATGTTGATACGCAGCCCTGCGGTTGGTTTCTGGTTGTAGGACTTTGTTTAAACATGCTATGCAGTGGTGTAGTCAAGGTATGTGCTGCATAGTCTATAGGACACCAACCAGGATTTGAATGCTATCACTTAAATACACAAAGGCATGCAGGGCCTTCTTTAGTTTGGCTGCAAAGTGTGCAAAAGTTTACAAAAGTTAAAGTCATTTTCATAGAACAGCATGGTGCAACAAAGAGTACAAGGTGTAGATGTGCAGACATAAGTGTGCAACTAATAAATACAATAAATAAACAGACAGTAGACGCAGTGAACAGATGGAACAGTGCAGCACCGACACAGCCCTCGTTACTGAACATGAGGTAGTGAATAAAATACAGAGATATATTTAACATACAGTGATCTGTGAGTCTACACAGTCACATACATACACACACACAGCAGTTACTGAGGTAGTACTTGGTAGAGGTAGTAGAGTAAACAGTGTAAACACAGTGTCAGCAGCAATGTAGAGCATCAAAAGAGGTGTGTGAGTGTGGAGTGTGTGTGTCAGGGATATTCAGATCAGTCCCTGTGAGTTTAAAAACTTCCAACTCATCTGACTGCATGACTTTGGACTGTGAAAGGAAAACTGGAGGAAACCCGTGTGGACATGGAGAGAACTCCACACAGAAAGAACCCTAACTGGGAATCGAACCCTGAACTGTGCAACTGCACCACTGCGCCACCCAAAACCTAAACAGTTATCAAAAAGAAATGTTATAAAGAAATATGTTCTACATTTTCAGGACATTTACTTTATTACAGAGTCAGAATGATGTGAGTATTTTAGGCATTTTTAGCTGCAGTGAAATACAGAGAGGGCTTTTAACTCCCTCACATTGTTGAACTTATTAAGTAGGAATGGTTTGATTAAAAGAATCCAGAATTGGAGCAACGAGGCTTAAATTACTGACAGACGGCATTTATAATCTATATTTACATAGATAGATAGATAGATAGATAGATAGATAGATAGATAGATAGATAGATAGATAAATAGATAGATAGATAGATAGATAGATAGATAGATAGATAGATAGATAGATAGATAGATAGATAGAGAAAGGGATGGATGGATGGCTGAATAGATGGATGAATGAAAGGATAGACAGATAGATATATAGAGAGAGGGATGGATGGATAGATAGATATAGAGTGAGGGACAGATGGCTAGATGGATGGACGGATGAATATAGAGAGAGAGATGGATGGAAAGGTAGATAGATGGATAGATAGACAAATGGTTGGATATAGAGAGAGAGGGATGGATGGATGTACAGATGGATATAGAGAGAGAGGGATGGATGGAAAGGTAGATAGATGGATAGATAGACAAATGGTTGGATATACAGAGAGAGGGATGGATGGTTGGATGGATGGATGGATAGGTGGATAGATGGATAGATAGATAAATGGATGGATATATAGAAAGAGGGATGGATGGATGGCTGGATAGATAGATGGATTGATGGGTGGATAGATGGATGGATATAAAGAGGGATAGATGGATGGATGGATGGATATAGAGAGAGAGGGATGGATGGATGGACAGATGGATATAGAGAGAGAGGGATGGATGGAAAGGTAGATAGATGGATAGATAGACAAATGGTTGGATATACAGAGAGAGGGATGGATGGATGGATGGATGGATATAGAGAGAGAGGGATGGATGGAAAGGTAGATAGATGGATAGATAGATAAATGGATGGATATATAGAGAGAGGGATGGATGGGTGAAATTGTATCCGAAGGAAGAAGGTATTAAATAAAACAGAGCCCTGATTATAAACTCTAACTCACTCGTGTTCGAGCTGCTGAAGATCTGAAGATTAAATATAAACCTTTCTATTAATGAGAGTCTTCAGAGCTCTTTAACAGATTGTGTCTAGGAATTTGATTGGATCTCTGTCTTGTGTTGCAGCGTGTGACCCATCCTGTGCTACCTGTCACCCGGACAACCCCAACTGCTTGAGCTGCCCCACTGGTTCTGCATTGCATCATGGGAAATGTGTGTCTGAGTGTCCTGATCTGCATTACAGGGACAGCTATGGTCGCTGCCAGAGTAAGTCACAATACTCTTCAACCCACATACTGTTTCCATTACTGTAAATAAAGCTCTGTGTCTGTAAAGTCTGTAAAGTCTGTAGAGTCTGTAAAGTCTGTAACGTCTGTAGATTCAGTAAAGTATGTAAAGTCTGTTGAGTCTGTAAAGCCTGTAGAGTCTGTAAAGTCCGTAACGTCTGTAAAGTATGTAGAGTCTGTAAAGCCTATAGAGTCTGTAGAGTCTGTAACGTCTGTAAAGTCTGTAGAGTCTGTAAAGTCTGTAACGTCTGTAAAGTCTGTAGAGTCTGTAAAGCCTGTAGAGTCTGTAATGTCTGTAAAGTCTGTAGAGTTTGTAAAGTCTGTAAAGTCTGTAAAGTTTGTAGAGTCTGTAGAGTTTGTAAAGTCTGTAGAGTCTGTAATGTCTGTAAAGTCTGTAAAGTCTGTAAAGCCTGTAGAGTCTGTAAAGCCTGTAGAGTCTGTAAAGTCTGTAGAGTCTGTAAAGTCTGTAACGTCTGTAAAGTCTGTAGAGTCTGTAAAGCCTGTAGAGTCTGTAAAGCCTGTAGAGTCTGTAGAGTCTGTAAAGTCTGTAGAGTCTGTAAAGTCTGCAACATCTGTAAAGTCTGTAGAGTCTGTAGAGTCTGTAATGTCTGTAAAGTCTGTAAAGTCTGTAAAGCCTGTAGAGTCTGTAGAGTCTGTAAAGCCTGTAGAGTCTGTAAAGTCTGTAGAGTCTGTAGAGTCTGTAAAGTCTGTAAAGTCTGTAACGTCTGTAAAGTCTGTAAAGCCTGTAGAGTCTGTAAAGCCTGTAGAGTCTGTAGAGTCTGTAAAGTCTGTAGAGTCTGTAAAGTCTGCAACATCTGTAAAGTCTGTAGAGTCTGTAAAGTCTGTTCAGTCTGTAGAGTCTGTAAAGTTTGTAGACTCTGTAAAGTCTGTAAAGTCTGTAAAGTATGTAGAGTCTGTAAAGTCTGTAAAGTCTGTAGAGTCTGTAGAGTCTGTAAAGTCTGTAAAGTCTGTTTTAAGCAGCTGCTGTTTAGCCAGTGAACTTATTTCTTCACATCCGCTTGTATTATATTACAATAATATAAATGGAATTAATTAAATAACATGCTGCGTAAGAGGTTTGTCTGTATATCCTGTAGGTGAGTGGAATTACAGAGCTAGTAAACCAGTATGAGTCACATTCAGTTCCCAGTTTAAAGAATATCCTCATAACTAAACACTTGTATGCTCTGTTTATGCCAAGTGTGTGCAAAAATAAGACCAGTGACCTCTTAATGACCCTACATGTCCTTTGACCATGTCCTATTTCCTGTTTCTCACCCAGTGTGCCACAGCTCTTGTGCCTCCTGCTCTGGACCCTCTGCGACCCACTGCAGCTCCTGTCCTGCCTCTCTCTCCCTCCATCAGGGCCAGTGTGTGGAGTCCTGTGGGGAGGGTCAGTTCTCCCGGGATGGACACTGCTACAGTAAGAGATGAAGTTACACTCGCAGACAGAGTTCTATTTCTTTCTTTCTATTTAGGAAGATAATAAAGTGTCATTATAAAGTATATTAGGACTGTTTTAGGACCTTAACCCTCACAAGTTGTGTCCAGGGGTTTGGGCTTTTAGGTTAAATTACACTACATTACATGGGAAGTAAGTGGGTAATACACATTTGCACATTTGAATACATAATAACTGGTAAAAATAATAATAAAAGTTATACATGGGGGCTAATTCAGCATAAACATGGAAATTGTGCATTAAAGTATTAAACAAAATGCAACATTTAATTTTGTTTCATGTGTACAAATTTTCATCTAATTTAAACAGGGGTCTTCAAACCTTTGCAACTGACTGTTAAGTGGACTTTACAGAAAATTAGCATACACAGATAACTATATTATATTGTCTATATATACTATATATACTATATAATAATGTCCCCTGCCCAATCCTACATCACATTTTATGTTTTTTTTTGCAAATATAAAAATATGCTAAATATTTTGTATAAATTAAAATTGAGCGATACAATTTTTAGCAAAATTAACATTTAATTTTGTTTCTTGCACAGGATGTGTACTTATTTTCTCTTAGGAAACTAAATAACTAATTTATACCAGGGGTCTTAAAATCTGAAAAGTGGACTTTACGGAAAATTTACATATTGAGAAAATTATATAATATCGGCTTTTGAGATTTTATGTGGTTGCTAAATATTTTGTATAAATTAAAATTGAGCGCTAAAATTAAAATTAAACAAAATTGAACATTTAATTTTGTTTCTTGCACAGGATGTGTACTTATTTTCACTTAGGGAACTAAATAACTATTTTAACCAGGGGTCTTCAAACCTGAAAAGTGGACTTTACGGAAAATTTACATAACAGACAATTCTATAATATCGGCTTTTGAGATTTTATTTGGCTGTTATTTACTAAATTTTACAATGTGAGCTGTGCAAAACGTACAGCACATTTTATGTTTATTTTTTTCCAATAAAAAAAACATGCAAAATTTAGTGTATAGATGAAAATTGTGCACTAAAATTGTAAACAAAGTGCAGCATTTAAGGATGTGAACTTATTTTCAGGAAACTAATAGACTAATTAAACCAGGGGTCTTCAAACCTTTGTATTGTATTGTGTTCTGTGAAGAGATCAGAACTATAGAATAAGAGGTATAGAATTATTGCTGGAGCAGAATAAAACATCTGGTTGTGTTTAAAGAATGTTTAGAGGGTCTTTTAGAAATGAGCTCATTTGCTCTGATGCAGGTTTACATACTTTGAACATTCTGACCAGCAGCTTCATCATGAGGAGCCACATGAGCTGCTTCTCTAACAGGACTGAAGAAGATAGTTTAGTTTAGATTTTTTAGATTTATTTTTTTAATTTTTAGATTTGTTTTAGTAATATTTGTGTACATGGGCTCCAACTTCACTATGTACACTCGTCTCTCAACACATTCAAATCTAAACATCTTTATAACTCTACACATATATATTCAGTTAGGTGTGTCCAAACTTTTGACTGGTAGTGTATATGGACTAGCATGGTGCACGCCTGAATCATCAAACACTCGGCTCACACTGAGTAGACTTCTTTTTCTCACTGCTATTTGTACATCAAAGAGAAAACACTGCTTATCCAGTATAAGGCACGGATTTGAGTTTCATTGGTTTTTTTTTTTTTTATCTCCAGCAGCCACGTGTTCTCCTGACACTTTTTTACATTACTGTTATTTGGGTACAATGACATTGTGCTGTAGGGTTGCATCTCTTTATTGATCTTAATATCTGTATTTATTTATTTTTATTAATTGTCTATCCCTCATAATCGTTTACTTTTAATATGAATTTATTTGTAATACGTTGTAAAACAAGTAACAGCTGTGTGGCTCACAAGCTGAGCACTAGATGATGTTTTCTTAGAGTTTTAGCCTGCAAGCAAGGTGATATATTGTGATACTGCAAGCAGGGTGATATATTGTGATACTGCAAGCAAGGTGATATATTGTGATACTGCAAGCAAGGTGATATATTGTGATACTGCAAGCAAGGTGATATATTGTGATACTGCAAGCAAGGTGATATATTGTGATACTGCAAGCAAGGTGATATATTGTGATACTGCAAGCAAGGCTATATATTGTGATACTGCAAGCAAGGTGATATATTGTGATACTGCAAGCAAGGTGATATATTGTGATACTGCAAGCAAGGCTATATATTGTGATACTGCAAGCAAGGTGATATATTGTGATACTGCAAGCAAGGTGATATATTGTGATACTGCAAGCAAGGCTATATATTGTGATACTGCAAGCAAGGTGATATATTGTGATACTGCAAGCAAGGTGATATATTGTGATACTGCAAGCAGGGTGATATATTGTGATACTGCAAGCAAGGCTATATATTGTGATACTGCAAGCAAGGTGATATATTGTGATACTGCAAGCAAGGTGATATATTGTGATACTGCAAGCAAGGTGATATATTGTGATACTGCAAGCAAGGTGATATATTGTGATACTGCAAGCAGGGTGATATATTGTGATACTGCAAGCAAGGCTATATATTGTGATACTGCAAGCAAGGTGATATATTGTGATACTGCAAGCAGGGTGATATATTGTGATACTGCAAGCAAGGCCATATATTGTGATACTGCAAGCAAGGTGATATATTGTGATACTGCAAGCAGGGTGATATATTGTGATACTGCAAGCAAGGCCATATATTGTGATACTGCAAGCAAGGCCATATATTGTGATACTGCAAGCAAGGCCATATATTGTGATACTGCAAGCAAGGCAATATATTGTGATACTGCAAGCAGGGTGATATATTGTGATACTGCAAGCAAGGCGATATATTGTGATACTGCAAGCAGGGTGATATATTGTGATACTGCAAGCAGGGTGATATATTGTGATACTGCAAGCAAGGCCATATATTGTGATACTGCAAGCAGGGTGATATATTGTGATACTGCAAGCAAGGCCATATATTGTGATACTGCAAGCAGGGTGATATATTGTGATACTGCAAGCAGGGTGATATATTGTGATACTGCAAGCAAGGCCATATATTGTGATACTGCAAGCAGGGTGATATATTGTGATACTGCAAGCAAGGCCATATATTGTGATACTGCAAGCAGGGTGATATATTGTGATACTGCAAGCAAGGCGATATATTGTGATACTGCAAGCAGGGTGATATATTGTGATACTGCAAGCAAGGCCATATATTGTGATACTGCAAGCAGGGTGATATATTGTGATACTGCAAGCAAGGCGATATATTGTGATACTGCAAGCAGGGTGATATATTGTGATACTGCAAGCAGGGTGATATATTGTGATACTGCAAGCAAGGCCATATATTGTGATACTGCAAGCAGGGTGATATATTGTGATACTGCAAGCAGGGTGATATATTGTGATACTGCAAGCAAGGCCATATATTGTGATACTGCAAGCAAGGCCATATATTGTGATACTGCAAGCAGGGTGATATATTGTGATACTGCAAGCAAGGCCATATATTGTGATACTGCAAGCAAGGAGATATATTGTGATACTGCAAGCAAGGTGATATATTGTGATACTGCAAGCAAGGTGATATATTGTGATACTGCAAGCAGGGTGATATATTGTGATACTGCAAGCAAGGCCATATATTGTGATACTGCAAGCAAGGCGATATATTGTGATACTGCAAGCAGGGTGATATATTGTGATACTGCAAGCAGGGTGATATATGGTGATACTGCAAGCAAGGCCATATATTGTGATACTGCAAGCAAGGTGATATATTGTGATACTGCAAGCAGGGTGATATATTGTGATACTGCAAGCAAGGCCATATATTGTGATACTGCAAGCAAGGCGATATATTGTGATACTGCAAGCAAGGCCATATATTGTGATACTGCAAGCAAGGCGATATATTGTGATACTGCAAGCAAGGCCATATATTGTGATACTGCAAGCAGGGTGATATATTGTGATACTGCAAACAAGGCCATATATTGTGATACTGCAAGCAAGGCCATATATTGTGATACTGCAAGCAGGGTGATATATTGTGATACTGCAAGCAAGGCGATATATTGTGATACTGCAAGCAGGGTGATATATTGTGATACTGCAAGCAGGGTGATATATTGTGATACTGCAAGCAAGGCCATATATTGTGATATTGCAAGCAGGGTGATATATTGTGATACTGCAAGCAAGGTGATATATTGTGATACTGCAAGCAGGGTGATATATTGTGATACTGCAAGCAGGGTGATATATTGTGATACTGCAAGCAGGGTGATATATTGTGATACTGCAAGCAAGGCCATATATTGTGATACTGCAAGCAAGGTGATATATTGTGATACTGCAAGCAAGGTGATATATTGTGATACTGCAAGCAAGGTGATATATTGTGATACTGCAAGCAGGGTGATATATTGTGATACTGCAAGCAAGGCCATATATTGTGATACTGCAAGCAAGGCCATATATTGTGATACTGCAAGCAGGGTGATATATTGTGATACTGCAAGCAGGGTGATATATTGTGATACTGCAAGCAGGGTGATATATTGTGATACTGCAAGCAGGGTGATATATTGTGATACTGCAAGCAAGGCCATATATTGTGATACTGCAAGCAAGGTGATATATTGTGATACTGCAAGCAAGGTGATATATTGTGATACTGCAAGCAAGGTGATATATTGTGATACTGCAAGCAGGGTGATATATTGTGATACTGCAAGCAAGGCCATATATTGTGATACTGCAAGCAAGGTGATATATTGTGATACTGCAAGCAGGGTGATATATTGTGATACTGCAAGCAGGGTGATATATTGTGATACTGCAAGCAAGGCCATATATTGTGATACTGCAAGCAAGGCGATATATTGTGATACTGCAAGCAAGGTGATATATTATGATACTGCAAGCAGGGTGATATATTGTGATACTGCAAGCAAGGCCATATATTGTGATACTGCAAGCAAGGCGATATATTGTGATACTGCAAGCAGGGTGATATATTGTGATACTGCAAGCAGGGTGATATATTGTGATACTGCAAGCAAGGTGATATATTGTGATACTGCAAGCAAGGTGATATATTGTGATACTGCAAGCAGGGTGATATATTGTGATACTGCAAGCAAGGCCATATATTGTGATACTGCAAGCAAGGTGATATATTGTGATACTGCAAGCAGGGTGATATATTGTGATACTGCAAGCAAGGCCATATATTGTGATACTGCAAGCAAGGCGATATATTGTGATACTGCAAGCAGGGTGATATATTGTGATACTGCAAGCAGGGTGATATATTGCGATACTGCAAGCAAGGCCATATATTGCGATACTGCAAGCAAGGTGATATATTGTGATACTGCAAGCAAGGCGATATATTGTGATACTGCAAGCAGGGTGATATATTGTGATACTGCAAGCAGGGTGATATATTGTGATACTGCAAGCAAGGCCATATATTGTGATACTGCAAGCAGGGTGATATATTGTGATACTGCAAGCAGGGTAATATATATTGTGATACTGCAAGCAAGGCCATATATTGCGATACTGCAAGCAAGGTGATATATTGTGATACTGCAAGCAAGGTGATATATTGCAATACTGCAAGCAAGGTGATATATTGTGATACTGCAAGCAAGGTGATATATTGTGATACTGCAAGCAGGGTGATATATTGTGATACTGCAAGCAAGGCCATATATTGTGATACTGCAAGCAAGGTGATATATTGTGATACTGCAAGCAAGGCCATATATTGCGATACTGCAAGCAAGGCCATATATTGCGATACTGCAAGCAAGGCCATATATTGTGATACTGAAAGCAAGGTGATATATTGCGATGTTGCAAGCAGGGTGATATATTGTGATAATGCAAGTAAGGCCATATATTAAGATACTGCAAGCAAGGCCATATATTGCAGTAATGCAAGCAAGGTGATATATTGCGATATTGCGAGCAAGGCCATATATTGTGATACTGCAGGCAAGGAGTTATATTGGGATTTTTGAAACCTAGTATAAAATCATGTGCATTGGTTTACTAATGCTAATGTTAGTAGTGCACCCTTACACTACTTGTTTATATTGGAGTGAAGAAGTCTATGTATTACACTGCCATCTAGAGGTCAAGGGTGTGAACACAACACTAAATGATCTTTTGTCTGCCACATGTATTTGACGTAAACTAATGATTAAATAATTGTTCACTGTGTTTTTGAGAATTAATACAGAATCAACAAACAAAGGATCACAATATTCATTATTTAAATATTTTTTACATTTGACTGTATAGGGTGTTCACTGAGTTTGAACGTTTCACTAAGTTTCATCAGTCAGGCTAGTTTAGGCTTGTCTTCTGAATGTGACTGCCTTATAAACGCTGGAGATGAAACCCGAACGCAGCAGAGAATGCAGTCATAAACACGCACAGCGGCTCACACCTATAGACTCACACTCAGGCTGCATGTTGAGCCGGTTGGTTTATCAGCGGGGGTGCAGCTATTACCCGACACAGAGTTTTAGCTTCCACTCACTTTCTCTCCCCATCAGCCGGGAGGGCCCTGCAGTGGAGAGCGTATATGAACTGAATAAGACCCGCTGACAGTCCTGCTGGGAGCCAGGCGGGAGCTGTATGTCGTCGCCTTTGATTCTATACATGCAGATGCAGTATGTGAGCGAGTGTGTGCACGTCTGAGCGGCCGTGCGTGAGCTTGAGCTGTGAATGATGAAACGTGAGCTGAAATATGTAACCGAAACGCGGTGAGTAAAACTTACTGGGCTCTGGATCCTTGATCAGTGAACACGTGGGCGTGCGTGTGCTGAGCACCATGCTGAGACGGAGCGGAGAGTGTGGTAATGAGTGTGAGGGAGTGTGTGTGTGTGTGTGTGTATACTGGTTAAAATGATGGAGATTGAGTGAAAGAGAGAGAGAGAGAGAGCTTTAGGGGGAGATCCAGAATGTTTGAACTGAAGGGAGTAGCTTTAAAACTCACACGCGTGCGTCACACTTCAGTGAAAACTGTGTATTGTGTACGGTCAGTGTGTGAGAGCGAGGATGTCAGAGAGGTTTTGAAGGGAAATACAAATGATTCATTAAAAAAAAGCTTTAAAACTATAAGCCAGTGCAGGACTTAATACATACAGTACATAGAGAACACACAGTCCAGTCCAGACTATCCTTCGTTTATTTCCAGACACTGCCATTCGTTTATTTATTGATGCACAACCTGCTCAGAAGTGACCCAACTGAGATTTTATCTTCTGT
The DNA here is from genome assembly GCA_021613375.1 of Megaleporinus macrocephalus. Taxonomy (NCBI): domain Eukaryota; kingdom Metazoa; phylum Chordata; class Actinopteri; order Characiformes; family Anostomidae; genus Megaleporinus; species Megaleporinus macrocephalus. The sequence goes on along the minus strand of CM038725.1, from coordinate 5,725,378 downwards.
ATCTTTGGAATAAATTTAATTTCATCAGTCAAGCTTCCATAAATTCCTCAGTGTACTTGTTTCTGATCATCACAGTGGCTGTGACCACTCCGACCATGTGTAAGCAAGTTTTGGTTGAATACAGCCACGAACAAAGTGATCAGCTTGTACATAGTTGTGTTCCTTTCCTCTTAAGAAGCAATAAATACCACAGCATTTACAAAACTGAGCTATGAAGAGTCTCTAAATTATAAATTAAAGTGTTTTTTAATATATTTCAGACACATCATTCAAAACCGCATCTCTCTCTCTTTCTCCCTCTGTCTCTCTCTCTCTCTCTCTCTCTCTCTCTTTCTTTCTCTCTCTGTCTCTCTCTCTCTTTCTGTCTCTCTCTCTGTCTCTCTTTCTCTCTCTGTCTCTCTCTCTCTTTCTTTCTCTCTCTCTTTCTCTCTCTCTCTCTCTCTTTCTTTTTTCTTTCTCTCTCTCTCTCTCTCGCTCTCTCTCTCTCTTTCTTTCTTTCTTTCTCTCTCTCTCTTTCTTTCTCTCTCTCTCTCTCTCTCTCTCTCTCTCTTTCTTTCTCTCTCTGTCTCTCTCTCTCTCTTTCTATATCTCTCTCTCTGTCTCTCTCTATCTGTCTCTCTTTCTCTCTCTGTCTCTCTCTCTTTCTTTCTCTCTCTTTCTTTCTTTCTCTCTCTCTCTTTCTTTTCTTCTCTGTCTCTCTTTCTTTCTCTCTCTCTCTCTTTCTTTCTCCCTCTCTCTCTCTCTCTTTCTCTCTCTCTCTCTTTCTCTTTCTCTTTCTTTTCTCTCTCTCTCTCTCTCTCTCTCTCTCTCTCTCTCTCTCTCTCTCTCTCTTTCTTTCTTTCTCTCTCTCTCTCTCTTTCTTTCTCTCTCTCTTTCTTTCTCTCTCTGTCTCTCTCTCTCATTCTCTCTCTGTCTCTCTCTCTCTCTGTCTCTCTTTCTCTCTCTGTCTCTCTCTCTCTCTCTCTTTCTTTCTCTCTCTCTCTCTTTCTTTCTCTCTCTCTCTCTCTTTTCTTCTCTGTCTCTCTCTCTCTCTCTCTCTCTCTCTCTCTCTCTCTCTCTCTCTCTCTCTCTCTCTTTCTATCCAGGTTGTCATGCGTCTTGTCGTGCATGCGTAGGCCCGGAGTTGACCGACTGCGTGCGGTGTGTAAAGCCGGAGGAGGTTCTGCAGCCGCAGCACTCGCACGTCTCTCACGGCACATGCGTGTCCAGCTGTCCCCAGCACTACCTGGACACGGAGCTGGTCTGCAGAGGCAAGTACACCGACCCTGATGTCCCCAATGTCCTGCCACTCACACACATGAGCACATTCATGATATTGATATTGAGTGAGAAGTTGAAAAGCCTCAAATCAGTGTAGAGCAATAGACTCGGCGGGTGTTGGGGGCTGATTAGCTGCGAGCTTTAGTTGAGATTGCGGGATTCCGTCTCTCCTAACATGAGCAAGGTGCTTTCTTTTCCTCACACCTACCTGCCCGTTCCATTATTCTCAGAGCTACTCAATTCGGGATCAGGAAACCCTGATGTGAGGAAAGTAATTAAGTTTTGATTAGTATAGCTGCTGGAAGGAGGTGATTGCTCCGAGCAGCGAGCTGTAAAATCTGGTGCGTCGTATTGAGGAGGTGCTAATTTAGCCGCCGCCCTGTGCCCTCTATTAGATCTGCTTGTTATCTTCAGATCTAGAGACAAGAGTCTATATTTGTAGGTAGTTGAGGAAGCCTAGCTGCCTGATTCAGCTTTGGATAATTAAATTAACTGCCCGGCAGTGTCGTACACATTCTGCGATTTAGGAGTCTCTTTATTATGGGTCTGTCCAAAAACCCAGTAAGCTGCCTAAGTAGTGCACTGACTACGTAGGCAGCAGTTTAGACCACTGTTTACTGACCTCAGCCGCAGCGTCTCCATGGATTCTCCTCTACATTTAAAAACGACATCCCCCCTCGTAGCTTCGCTTGTGTCCGCCGCTTGTGTGTTGCATCATGGGATTGTCTTAGCAGCTGAAGAACCGTTCAATGCTTCCTTACAGTTCAGCCAAAGGAGGGAACCTCAGTAGACAGTATATTTAAGGGATCTAAGATTTGGGACAGTCTATGTGTTGCATACTAACTGACATGCAAAGTAGTGGATCAGGTATTGCTGACTTCTAATTAGTTGCATGGGAGTTTTACAAAGGCAGCAGGTTAACTAAAGCAAAGGCGGATGCAACTCTAGTTGCCATGGTAAGTAATGAATAAACTTCCTGAGTGGGCGTGGCTTGTCAAATATTTGTACCTTAAAAATTGAATAATAATTTTGTATGCAACACGTATCCCTATGTGGCTAAGGATCTTCCCTGACCGCCAAGGACGGATTAAGGATAGTCTGGGCCCCTGGTCGTACCCCTGGATAACCCCCCCCCCCCAACCCAAGGGCCCTCCAATGGTATGCCCTACTCTTCTTCTCTAGGGCCCCTTGGTAGGGGCTCTTATAACCAGGGCCCTGTAAAATTATGCGCCACTCTTTCCCAGGACCCCTAATAGCCAGAAGTCGAAGTCAGAGCAGTGCCACAACGCCTTGTCCATTTTCATAAGGGGCCCAAAAGTATGGCTAGGAGCCCCAAAAGGCCCTGGGATCGAAGTCCCTAAAAGTCATAGGATCCTTAAAAAGGAGGGCCTTCATAAATAAAAATATATTGTATTATAAATGTTGATAGGCATCGCAAAATGTTTTGGGCCAGGGCCCCCCCCCCTCGGGACCCCTGACCTCAAGGGCCCTTGGGCACTGGCCCAGTCAGTAATCCAGCCATGCTGACCGCCAGCGCTGTCCAGTAGCAGCGTCCTGACGTCGGGCTTTCATTAGAACTCTGTTTTCTCATTCCAGTGTGTAGATGAAGCTGAAAGTGTGCTGCAGTGGAGCGACCAGCAGAAAGAGCTGCATAGAAGATTTATGAGGGGCTCACTTAGACCAGCGTGTCTTTTCACAGCTAAATTCATTAGGAGGAACATCTCTATCTCTCTGTCCCCTCCTACTTCAAGATAAATGACACACACTCTCTCTCCCTCTCTCTTTCTCGCACACCCACACACTCTAACACACACTCAGGGTCTGGAATTTACTCTCACTGTCTATAAAGTGGCTATAAGTGATAAGATCACTAGTGCCAAGATAAATAAGAGAATGAGACAGTATGGAGCCTGTGTACTGAGAGACGTGCTGCGAGACTGTTCACCTGAATTCTTGTTATTATTGTCTGGCTGAGTGACTGATACACATGCAAGTTAGAGCTGGGCGATAAAACGATAACGATAATTATCGTGAAATAATGTTTCCTCGATAGAACTATAAGACGTAGTCGATAGAACAGGTGCTGTCCTGCTGCTGTGTTGATGAAGCTCTACGGGGTGTTTGATCTTCAAGGTCTCGTGTATATCAGTTGTACTGTTGTGATCATCTCCACTGTGCAGAGCTGACCGAGCACCACACTGTTGTGATCATCTCCACTGTGCAGAGCTGACCGAGCACCACACTGTTGTGATCATCTCCACTGTGCAGAGCTGACCGAGCACCACACTGTTGTGATCATCTCCACTGTGCAGAGCTGATAGAGCACCACACTGTTGTGATCATCTCCACTGTGCAGAGCTGACAGAGCACCACACTGTTGTGATCATCTCCACTGTGCAGAGCTGACCGAGCACCACACTGTTGTGATCATCTCCACTGTGCAGAGCTGACCGAGCACCACACTGTTGTGATCATCTCCACTGTGCAGAGCTGACCGAGCACCACACTGTTGTGATCATCTCCACTGTGCAGAGCTGATAGAGCACCACACTGTTGTGATCATCTCCACTGTGCAGAGCTGACAGAGCACCACACTGTTGTGATCATCTCTACTGTGCAGAGCTGACAGAGCACCACACTGTTGTGATCATCTCCACTGTGCAGAGCTGACAGAGCACCACACTGTTGTGATCATCTCCACTGTGCAGAGCTGACAGAGCACCACACTGTTGTGATCATCTCCACTGTGCAGAGCTGACAGAGCACCACACTGTTGTGATCATCTCCACTGTGCAGAGCTGACCGAGCACCACAATGTTGTGATCATCTCCACTGTGCAGAGCTGACGGAGCACCACACTGTTGTGATCATCTCCACTGTGCAGAGCTGATAGAGCACCACACTGTTGTGATCATCTCCACTGTGCAGAGCTGACAGAGCACCACACTGTTGTGTTTCTGTGTGAAACATTCCCACAACGTTAGATGTAGGTGAGAGATTGTTTGTAGCTGCAGCTCGCGCTCCGGATAAATCCATGCTTTCAGTAGACGTGGCCACCTTTGCAAGGCATCGACGCACGTTATGCTAATCGAAGTCATTTGGTAATGGATAAAGATACATATGTATATTGTAGGAGTTCGAGTGAGAACGCTGAGACAAAGTTGAGAAGAACCGAAAACAGAATCGCTAAACCAACTCCTATATATATATGTGTGTGTGTGTATGTGTGTGTTTAATTTATTTGAAATACAGTTGTGCAATGTTCTGTAGTACATTAGTACATTTTGTTAAATTGTTTTTTATCTTCTAATTTATTTTTTATCAGAAGATAAACAACAATTTAACAAAATTTTGAAATTGTGATATCTTCACTTCTCACATAAAGTAAAAAGGCAGCAGTGATTTGATTTATATCGTGATATATATCGATATCAACTGAAATAAAAAAAAATTATTGTGATTTTTTTTTTTCATATCGCCCAGCCCTACATGCAGGGTTGTGATGACACCCAGTGTTCTTCTTCTACACTTGTAATGAATTGTGCGTCCCCTCAGAAGAAGACGCAGACCCCCAAGTTCATATTGGGGCATGACATTTATAAATATGAAGATGATTCAGCTTTGGGTGTTCAGGCTTTTATCAATGGCTCTATGTTTGGCTATACTAACACAAGGAATTTACTTGTATGCTTACACAACAACTGAATCCAACGTTAAGCTTGAGCCCAAGACAAACTTATAGTTTTGAACATATATATCATAAATATAGCACGGTCGCCTCACCGCAAGATGATCCGGGTTGGATTCCGGTCTGTGTGGAGTGTGTATGTTCTCTCCGTGTTTGAGTGGGTTCCTCTGGGTACTTCGGTTTCCTCCCACAGTCCAAACACATGTATGTTAGGTTGATCCTCACTCTAAACCGTCCGTAGGTGTGAGTGTGTGTTGGCCATGCGATGGATGGATGGATGGATGGATGGATGGATATCGTAAATATGTGTTATTCAGGCACCCTTAAATCGAACCAGTAGACCCATGACCAACATTACCCAACATTTCAGCATTCAATTCATACCGAATGGAAAAGTAACAACAAACATGAAGCTTTAAAACTTTTGACAGGCGGCGCACACGATCGAGATATCCAGAAATAGAGCCACACGGCCGGATTCAACCCGAATCTCTGATGTAGAGGCTTTGCCACCCTCCAGTGCGCGTGGTTAACTATAATATTTTAGGTTGTAGAAATTCAGCTTTGGGCGTTCAGGCTTTTATCAAGGGCTCTATGGTTGGCTATACTATTACATGGAATTTACTTGTATGCTTACACAACAACTGAACCCGACGTTAAGCTTAAGCCTAAAACAAACTCATATTTTTAACATATATATCGTAAATATAGCACAGTCGCCTCACAGTAAGATGATCTGGGTTGGATTCTGGTCTGTATGGAGTGTGTATGGTCTCTCTGTGTTTGAGTGGGTTTAATCCAGGTACTCCGGTTTCCTCCCACAGTCCAAACACATGCATGTTAGGATCCTCACTCTAAACTGCCAGTAGGTTTGAGTGTGTATCTGAGTGTGTGTTGGCCATGCGATGGACTGGCGACCTGTCCATGGTGTCCCCGCCTTCGCCCGATGGACTGGCCCGATGGACTGGCCCGATGGATGGATGGATATCGTAAATATGTTTTATTCAGGCACCCTTAAATCAAACCAGTAGACCCATGACCAACGTTACCCAACATTTCGCCAGTCAGTCCGTACCGAATGGAAAAGTAACAGCAAATATGAAGCTTTAAAACTTTTGACAGGAGGTGTATACAACGAAGAGATATCCAGAAATAGAGCCACACGGCTGGATTCAACCCGAATCTCTGATGTAGAGGCTTTGCCACCCTCCAGTGCGCGTGGTTGACTGTAATATTGTAGGTTGTGGAAATTCAGCTTTGGGCGTTCGGGCTTTTATCAATGGCTCCACTGTCGGTGTCCAGGAGGACGATGATGATATGGCCCTCTGACATCAATAGCGGCCATTGTGTTCCGCCTGCGTGCTCAGACAAATGTTGAGCTTCCTCAAGGCTACTGTCTGTGCCGAGCGTGTGCGTGTTGACAGATCAGATATCAGGCAGAGGAAATTCCAACGTGTAAATCCCTCTCGGCTTCCAGCTCAGCGGCCTGTCCGACGACTCTGTGTGTGTTTCACTGACCTGCTGTGATTGTATATGAATGTTCTCACTTGTAGATCCAATCAAAGCTCCAGTTGCACAAGTTTAGAAGATAAAGTCGAGTGACTGCTGCTGACCATTGGTCATTCTGTGGCGTGTTGAGCTGTTACAACCAGCTCCACTACTCTTCCAGTACTTCAGTTGCTGGGATAGTTTAAGGCAGAGGTGAGTTTGGTGATTTCCCTGCACACCACCTAAACCTGTGCTCGAGCAGGAAAACCACCCTCCAGGATGGGGGTCCCCAGCCCGACTACAGGCTTTACTGAAAGCCTCAGATTGCTTTGGATGCTGGTATAAGTTCTTTAGCTGCAGTCAGGTTGGCCTGTTTGCTGCTTAGTAGGGCTGGGAGTTGATCCAAAACAGAATCAATACCTCCATTCCCGGCATTCGGAAATTGAGAGAGTTGCTTCCCAAACTTTAGACTTGATTCCAAGCAGTGATGTTTAACTTAAGGTTAGGATTAGGCTTACAACAGCATTAGCAGTGCCAAAACCATTTACCCACCTGCAGAGGAGTAGACAGAGGAGAGTAACTAGTCAGACAAATTAATTTGAATTAGTGTCACAACTTAAAACCACATTTTCTTATTAGGGTTAAATATTTGTTTTAATTATTTTATATATTTTCCTGCAGTTCTCCTCTAAAACATCCTACAATTTCTTGATGACATCATCATGCACTAGTAGGTGGAGAAAAATCTATTTATATAATGTTTCACCTACTCCTACAACCACACACACTATTTTTAAATTATATTAATTATTTATATTTTTAATTATTTTATATATTTTCCTGCAGTTCTCCTCTAAAACATCCTACAATTTCTTGATGACATCATCATGCACTAGTAGGTGGAGAAAAATCTATTAATTTAATGTTTCACCTACTCCTACAACCTACACACACTTTTTTTAAATTATATTAATTATTTATATTTTTAATTATTTTATATATTTTCCTGCAGTTCTCCTCTAAAACATCTTATGATTTTTAATAACATCATCGCGCACTAGTAGGTGGAGAAAAATCTATTAATATAATGTTTCACCTACTCCTACAACCACACACACACACACACACACACTATTTTTAAATTATATCAATTATTTATATATTTTGAATTATTTTATATATTTTCCTGCAGTTCTCCTCTAAAACGTCTTATAATTTCTTGATGACATCATCGCGCACTAGTAGGTGGAGAAAAATCTATTAATATAATGTTTCACCTACTCCTACAACCTACACACACTATTTTTAAATTATATCAATTATTTATATATTTTTAATTATTTTATATATTTTCCTGCAGTTCTCCTCAAAAACGTCTTATGATTTTTGATGACATCATCGCGCACTAGTAGGTGTAGAAAAATCTATTAATATAATGTTTCACCTACTCCTACAACCACACACACACACACTATTTTTAAATTATATCAATTATTTATATTTTTAATTATTTTATATATTTTCCTGCAGTTCTCCTCTAAAACGTCTTATGATTTTTGATGACATCATCGCGCACTAGCAGGTGGAAAAAAAATAATATGAACTAATAGTATTTTTCACCTACTTCTACAACCATGCCCACTATTTTAGAGTCCTTCTGCACTATGTGGTCAAAAGTATGTGGACACGCCTGCTTCTTATTAAGCTTAGGTGTCTTTGCAGTGTAAGGAATGCAGCCTTTGCTACAAGACAGAAATCTGCTAGATCTGCATTAGTCAATGGCTATTATCATTCAATCAAAGCATCTCAGAGCAACAACACCTCAAAGCATGGTTCTTCATAAGTGTGATGGATTTGACTGCACAATAAAAACAATTCTTTAAAAAATTTTTTTAATATATTCACACAGTGTACATGGAAAATATTACATTTACTAAATACTAAATGAAGATACTTGAAGGGCAATGATGTGGTGGGATATCAGCCTGCGAATATTCAGAATTTCACTACAATCTTCAGTACGTGTTGCGCACGTGAAGCTGTTCAATTCCTACAGTTTCAAAATTCTTGCCGTGGGTGTGTCCCTTTGGGCCGCTAAGCTATTGCAGGTAATAAGAAATCCGTTTAGGGCCGTATGAAAAGCCTGCGCCTGCCATTGTGCATCAGCACCTCCTGACTGATATACCTCTTTCATTTCAGTCCTGGCTTCCTTTCAGATCATATTTCAGACCCCCAAATGTCATTGAAAAGTACAGAGATCAATAGGTGAGGCCCAGCGGAGCGATTCATCAGATATGTGAATTGTGTTGGAAATTGCTTTACCTGCTTCCCTGCTGGCTGAATGTGGGGAATACAGATTGACAGCAGTCTGTGTTTAATATGCCTGCTGTTCTTCTTTTTTGGGACGTGGGGGTCGGGGTAAAGTCAATTACAGCCATAGGTGAGCTGCTAAAATAGGAAAATAAACCAAAAACAAACCAGGTGGGGGTGGGGGGGTGTCTGATGGAGGCCTGGGGAAGCATTTTGTCTGGCTCTTGTATTGATGACCGCATGTCTCTGTGAAGATAAGAAACCATTCGAGTTTAGAAAATGGGAATATTCTTTACCCGGAATGTGCTTTTCAAATAGAGCTGAAACGTTCCCGTTTGGTTACACGGCCGGAATTTAAAGTCACCCTGAAATCTGAATTGCCATTTTTTAATTATTTTATATATTTTCCTCTAAAACATTGTACGATTTTTGATGACATCATCGCGCACTAGCAGGTGGAGAACAATAATATGAACTAATAGTATTTCTCACCTACTTCTACAACCACGCCCACTATTTTAGAGCCCTTCTAGACTATGTGGTCAAAAGTATGTGGACACACCTGCTTGTTATTAAGTGTTTGAGCCACACTTACTGAAACAGGTGCATACAATCAAGCATATAGCCATGCAGTCTCCATTGAACAGGTTGGACTGAAGAGCTCAGTCTTTGCAATGTAGTATTAGTCAATGGCTATTATTATTCAATCAAAGCATCTCAGAGGCCGTGCAGCATATTAAGCTCATTTCTTCAGCTCATAGTATTTCAGTCTGAGTTATAGTTAGGTTATTATTCTGTTTGAGCTATTATTGAATAATATCCCTTATATGATCTCTATAGACAGACATCTCCACATATCCACACCACAGCCAAACCTCACTCAGTCTGCAGCTTACTGGTACTTCAGATCTGCCTTTAACTGCATGTATACATACTAATATATATATATATATATATATATATATACACTACTGCTCAAAAGTTTGGGATCACAGTGAAATGTTCTTGTTTTAATGGAGTATCTTCTTCCTTAACACAACAATGGACTGACGGGTCTCTAAAGAAAGTTGTTTCTTTCTGGTTATTGTGAGTCGGTCAGCAAGCCATCAACTGCTGATCTTCAGATACTAAACTAACCTAGAATGTTGTTCTACCTTTTATACTCACTTATTAGTAGAATGTTTTTCAGCTGTGCATCACAATTGAGTAAGAGTGTCCTAACAACCAATTAGTCCAATAACATCCTTAACTTGGATTGGTGGTCGTACCAGGAGATTTAGACAGAGGACTGAGAATTGCTGATAATAGAACTATATGTTAAATAAGCCTCTATACAAAAATAGACTTTAATACAAACATTTTTATTCTTTAAAAATCATCTGATTCACTTACATTCATTGAGAAATGGACAATATTGTTTGTAAATTGCATGAAAATTGAAATTCTAAAGTGATCCTAAACTTTTGAGCGGTAGTGTATACATATATATATATATATATATATATATATATATATATATATATATATATATATATATATATATATATATACATATATATATATACACAGTATATGTTAAGGATTATAAACTTTTGAACGCTACTGTGTGACTAGATGTGACGTGGTTTAGTCCGTCTGTCTGTCAGTCTGCTTGTGTGTTTTTCTCCATGGCGAGCACTCTTTGTTTAGTTGGCGTGTCAGAGCCTCATATTCCTGGCAGACTTAGCCCCCGCCAGCCATTCACCCCCGCTCAGCTCAGCTTTCTGACTGACAACACAGTTAAAGTGGAGAAGTGCAGCTGGCAGGACACTTAAGAGCGCCGCCTCCGTTTTCCTGAAAGAGTTAGAAGTAGTTCTTAAGCATTCCTCGTGATTGATATTGATTTAAACTTTAGGCTTTCCTATTAGAGGCTCGTTCAATGATTTATTTCACTTCATCTTATAGCATCCTTAAATGATTAATGCAGTATATGGTCAAAAGTTTGTAGACATCACTTCTGATTGTTGGGTTCAAGTGTTTCAGCCACGCCCATGGGTTACACAAAGCTATTTGGGCCCCCTTAGACAAATACTGACAGTACAATGGGTCATCTTGAACCTGCTAGATCTGCCCTAGTCAACTGTCAATGCAGTTATTGAAATCAAAGCAGCTAGAGGGCAAGAGCAGCTCAATCAGACCACCCAGTTTAGTAAAACTCTATTTTTATTTCTATTTTTTATTGATTAAAAAAAGTCCCCATATTGCACCTTTAATTGATGATTTAAAGGTGCAATGTGTAAGAGTTTTAGCAGCACTGGTTTGAACTGTTTGTTGAAGGTACTCTTGATTAGGACTGGTGGCCACTGAAGGGAAGAGTGAACGTAATGATGGCTGAAACCTGGTCAAGAAACCCCCTTCACTTGCTTCCATCACCAAACCCCGTACAGAGTGATATAAATAGAGGCAGAACAAGAGTAAACATTGGGGCTGTTTCACCCCTGGAGATGCTCTTGGAGAGTAAAGGGGGGAGGATTGATGCTCAACAGCATGTCTTCTAGACTGGTGAAGAGGAAGGAGGAGGAGTGACTGTGAATTTTCTGGTGATATGTTGCCCCCTATTGTTTGGAGTAGGAATTTGACAGGTTGCCTGATTTTACAGATTGCTCCTTTAAAAAATCTTCTTATTTGTACCTGATTAGTACCACAAGTTAATTCGTGACCTGCTAGATCTGCACCAGTTAACTGTAGATGCAGTTATTGAAATCAAAGCGTCTAGTGGGGCCACAGCAGCTCAACCAGACCACCCAGTTGTAATTTTACAGATTGCTCCTTTAAAAATTCTTCTTATTTGTACCTGATTAGTACCACAAGTCAATTCGTGACCTGCTAGATCTGCACCAGTTAACTGTAGATGCAGTTATTGAAATCGAAGCGTCTAGAGGGGCAACAGCTGCTCAACCAGACCACCCAGTTCTAATTTTACAGATTGTTCCTTTAAAAATTCTTATTTGACCCTGATTAGTACCACAAGTTAATTCGTGACCTGCTAGATCTGCACCAGTTAACTGTATATGCAGTTATTGAAATCAAAGCGTCTAGAGCCAGACCACCCAGTTGTAATTTTACAGATTGCTCCTTTAAAAAAACTCTTGTTCATATCTACTTGATAGCTTTCTTTCTTAGTAAAAGAGAGAGAATTCAGTTTCTGATGACTTTATTGGGGGACTGAATTAAAGATCTTACTCTACAGCTCCTGGATCCAGCCTAGCATTCCAGTTTCTCCTACTGTCTCGAACTGAAGCTTCACAGTGACGTTACATCAAATAATAAGCCAGCTTCAGTCTCCTCTGGACCGGTAAGGAGTGAAGAGTAGTAGGAGGGACTGTGTGTTTCTTATGATAGGGTTGGACGCCCCAATCTGCTGCCCCCTGTGGTGTAATTAGGACTTCAGTTGTCCTTCGTTTGCTGAACTGCTTCTTCCTTCTCTTTCTTTTTCAGAGTGCCATGCCTCGTGTGGGCGTTGCACGGCAGGAAACGCCCACAGCTGCACTTCTTGTGTCCAACCCAGCGTCCTCCACCTTGGTCAGTGCCTTGACCGCTGTCCCCACGGCTTCCACGTCCAGGATCGCACGTGCCGAGGTGAGAACCCGCAGCGTCTTCTGTCTTTTTTACTCTTTAACCCGGCAGATCCTTCTAGTTCAGCTTCATTGAGTGTAAATAGGCTTATAAGTTCGTGTTAGAAGTTAAAGTATCCGCTGTGTTTTCTAGAGTTATAATAAAAGAAGTTCAGGTGAATTAACATAAGACGCCACCGTCAGGCGTGAAGACGCTGGAGCGTTGCACGGTGCAGATAACATTCAGTGCAGTCTGAGGGAAAACAGTATTACAGCATTAGCCAGAAATGCTCAGTAATGCTCGACACACGGCCAGTTCTCAGTCATTATAAACGCTTTTAAGAGGCTGTTCAGTTCAGAGCTGCAGGAGTTTTAAGATGAGCTCCGACCTAAAAGGAGGCCTGAGTACTTAGAGTTAATCACAGTATAATTCCCTGTTGGACTCCTCTTATTTTGAAGGATAAACCATTAGACATGTTTAATGAAAGCCCGCATGCCAAACGACGTTAACGTCTGGCTCGTTTGCGCTGGCTAATTGAGCATACTAACCTTGAGTCAGCTGGTCGACCCAGTATCATCCTGTTGAGTTATATTGCTTATTAGTCATTTGGCAACCAACACTAGCTCTTCTCGGAAACATACAGCTTCTGTGAACTCTAGAGAAGAAGTCAGGACTGAGGGGTTTCAGTATGTGCACATACAGGCCAGAAACCATGGGGTCTGTCTCAAACCCTAGTGAGTGTCTAAGTAGGCTGTCTAGGTAGGCAGCTGTTTAAGTAGCAGCAAGTGTGCTCACTAGTGTAGGTGTTTATCTGCACCAATACATTGAAGGCAAAGGTCAGATTCCTCTGTGTGAGAATACAAATAGATCTAAATTCTAATTCAAGCCAGTTGAGCCAGTTAAAACCATTTGCTTCAGTAGCAAGTGTGTTTTCACCAGTAAGTGCTCACCATGCTCCAGTTCTGACTTCTACTGACTCTGTATATTAGCCTTAATATTCATTTCATACAATATACATTATAATCCTGGTACAGACGGTGTAGTAGATGATCTGTATGTACCAGAGATCTACTCAGTGTAAATTAGGGCTGGGAATCGCCACTGATTACCCGATTCACAAGGTCCCAATTCAATTCAATTTCCAAGTCGATTCAATTCAATATCGATTCATTTAGGGATATTTCAGTAACAGTAATATGTTTTGTTTGAATATGAAAAGAGATTTTCAGAGAACTAATGTGGTAAATGTACAAGGAACCTACTATTACTAAAAACATTAGTGTTTATATGTTTATATATATATATATATATATATATATATATATATATATATATATATATATATATATATATATATATATATATATGTTTCTGAATTCAAAATGTAGCCAGACATCTGCTTTCAAGTTCTGGGGCGCCTTCACTTGTGCTCCAGCCATGCTTAACTGTTGATCTCGGGTTTATATGAATCGATATCAGATTATTCAAATGAAGATTGAATATGAAGAATCGATTTTTTAAACACACCCCTAGTGTAAATGATGATGTAATCTGGAGGCCGTGTATGTGAAGACTCTTGGTTTATCTTTTCAGCTTGTCATCCATCCTGCAAGGAATGTTCTGGTCCATCTCAAGCAGACTGCACCGCCTGCCCCCCTCACGCCAGCCTCCACAACGGCTACTGCCGGACCAGCTGCCCTGAGGGGCAGTACCTCAATGCTGTAGGCTACTGTAATGGTGAGTAGACCCATCAGGAGGTTTGCATAGTCTGTTTGTAAGCAGCTTTCTTTTGGACCCAGGTTTACTGGCTCCATGAGTTCGGTATGTTTGGTCAAGTATGATTATAAGGATCTCTGGTCCTTCTGAAATCAGCAGTCGCTTCTAGTGAAGCCGTCCGCTCCCGGTGCCCCGGATGGGGTTGCGTGATTGGTTCATTTGTATCTTGACTGCTTCAGTTTATCACATTACTTCCCGTTCCAAGTTTCGTGATGGCAGGGAGGGGCTTGTTGTGGGCAGAGGAGAAGAAGGAATTCCTCAGATATATTAAGCAAAGAAGTGCAAATGGCCGCAACTCATGTTTCACTATTTATAACCAGTTTCAACTCAATGGCGTCAGTCGAACAGTAGATCAGCGTCTATATTTGAAAGAACACAGTTCATTGGTTTGCAGCTGCCCTGTATTCCCAAAGCACTCAGCGCTTGAGTGTTTGTATTCAAGCGAAATACCAAACCATTCCTACAGTTTTGTGAACTTCAGTGCAGAAGAGTGACCTACAGATTTGCACAATCCATCCACAGTTTTGGCTGGAATTCTTGTGTGTGAAAGCAAACCAGAGATAATGAGCCCCTCTTCCAAATGAGCCTAGAATTGGTCCCAGGGTACGTGTGAATTTGCCCTTAACTATATTTGACTGTGGTTAAAGGTTAAAGATTATTTATTTATATGCACCTTTTACAACAGATGTTGTCACAAAGCAGCTTTACAGAAAATCCAGGTCCAACCCTCCAATGAGCAGGCCAAGGAAAGCTTCCTCAGAGCAAGAGGAAGGAACCTCGAGAGGAACCAGGCTCAAAAAGTGGAAGCGATTCTCCTCTAATTGACACCAGGTAGCAAAACAAGTGCAAATATAATAAGAATAAGATTGACTACTTTGGGCAGAGCTATATGTGGTGGCAGATACTATAACAGTTGTACTAGTTTTACTAGTGAAGCAAAGGTTTGACCGAAGACCAGATTCTCAAAATTGTAATTTAAATGTAATTGAAAGCATCATGAATTGTGTCCACCAGCACAAGTTTGGTATCCAAAGTTTAGCTTCTTTCTTATTGTGCTAGAGTTGCAAGATTAACGTAGCTACCGCTGTGCAAGCTGCTAGTCTAAATCATCACAAGCATAATGTCACTGTCCAACAAGTATTTCCAAAATAGCAACTTCATACGAGAGGCCAAAAACAGTCTTAACTTTCAATGTAAGTCAATGGAACCAGAATTTCCAATTTTCATAGCTGTTTTGGAGCATTTCTTCAAGATTCAAGTTTTAAGTTTCAATTTTATTTGGCATTTGCACATCATGTCAGCACATACATGCATTGAAATGTTTGGAGTGAGGCTCAGATAAAACTCTACAGCAGGGCAGCATTATATATATGTAGTAAAAACAGTGCACACATACAATAAACAGACAATAATGAAGAAAAAATAAGCTAGAATATGTACATATAGTAATAACTGAAATATATAAAGGAATATAGAAAATATTTATTAAAAATATACATAAGATATACAGGAGGACATATGTAGAAACTTTTCTATAGGCAGGTTATCTATGAAGATAAATCTATTTAAAGTGACTTAGTGATATTGTCCATAGCAGCGATATCAGAATAATGGACCAATTTCTATTGGTCCATTCATCATGCAATTTTTACACAATATGAACAACATCTGTCATTTTCAAATAATAATAATAAAACTCATGTACATGTATCTCCATTTTTGTAAATTTTTGAATGGACCAATAGAAATGCTCCAAAACAGCTTGGAAATAATTCTGGTTCCATTGACTTACATTGAAAGTTAAGACTGTTGTTGTCCTCTTCAGTAAAGCTACTATTTTTGGGATACTTGTTTTGATGCTTTGGACAGAGACGGTATGCGGTTTGTGACACGTTGCAGTCTGCAGCAGTTCTGTTGTGAGTCAGTGCGCCTCCATTCCTCCCTTTTAATGTGCCGTTATATCTATAGTTGCATGCAACAGTTTAAAATACATGTTGTGTTGGTTTACTAAAGGAAAGCACGTTATTTAAATTAAGATATGATGGGACTGTTTCAGCTCACTCCCACTTTCCACAAAGACTGAGTCAGAGACTGCCTCAGTCAGAGACTGCCTCAGTTAGAGACTGCCTCAGTCAGAGCCTGCCTCAGTTAGAGACTGCCTCAGTCAGAGCCTTACCATCCAGACCTCAAACAGAGACTCTCTCCGCTTTTCTTTCGTGTTTAGTTTATTAAACTGTAAATACTGTTTGACCAGAGGAGGATAGTTCTCCTCTTGTGAGTCTTGGTTCCTCCCAAGGTTTCTTCCTCCAGTCTGAGGCAGTTTTTCCTCGCCACCATCGCCTCTGGCTTGCTCACTGGGGGAAACATGCTGTGACTTCATGTTTTTATGTTTTCAGACTTTTGTGAAGCTACATCGTTGTAAAAAGTGCTACACAAGTAAACTTGACTTAATGTCAATCTACATACTGGTTGTGTCTCAAATCCTACTGAGCTCCTACATAGGCAGCATTTAACGTCATAGTATGCGCTCCCGACATGTAGACAGTCCCAATTCTTACATACCTTAAACATACTGTCTACTGAGGAACCTTATTTAGACCTGATTTTAAGGAAGCATTGATTCCTCAGCCGCTAAGACAATCCCATGATGCAGCACAGGCTAATCTAGAAGCAGTGAAGTGGTTTTAAAATGTGAGTTATTTTGATTCTCTCTGGAGTTTTAATGTGTTTCTGGTCATATAATCACACAAAACAGTATTTTATTATCAACTCTGTAACGAGTCCTTTACCATTTACACTTTTATACTCCAGACATTAGCATTTATGCTAGCAGATTTTTAAGCCTCAGGCTATTGTTTTGGATGCCGGCCGGTAGCTTAGCAACCAGCTAAACCACCGGTGGCGTGCTGCAGTGGGCGGGAACAAGCCGTGACGCAGTCTCTCTCTAACTAGAGCGTCTCAGTAATCTGTTTTATGAGGAGAGATGAGGAGAGAACACTGATACTTACACAGCTGCTACCTAGACAGCCTACTTACACACTCACTAGGGATTGAGACACAGCCAATATGTCAGTTGCTTTTTACATGTTATTGTCATCCCAGTGTTTTAATTTGACCAAATAAACACAAATTGGACACTAGTGTGTGCAGAAGTGTGTCCTCTCTTAAACAGCTGTCCTCCAGGGAGCCAATAACGTTTATCGTACCTGTTCTCATCTTACCTGTCCAACAATGTTTTCCCAAACGCTGTTAAAAGCTTGTGAATGTCTGAAGGTCTCAGTTAGCCTCTGGGTGTTTGAGGAAACAGGTGACCCCTGAGATAAACCGTGCTAAAGCCTGTATCTTTAGAATGGAAGATGAGAAGATCTCTATGTGGAATGATGAACGTGCTCCTATGGACAGCTTTAGTTGCTCTCCAGTTGTTGTTTCTGCCGCTATGGTCTTTATCAGCTGGTCACGTGATGCGGCCGAGTTCACACCTTTTCCCTGATCACATAAGGGTCTGTTGTATCTGAGGATGCAGGTCTTATCATGCACAGGCGAGTGTAAAGCTTTGTTTTGGAATGCCTCAACAGACACACAGGTAAATTGCGATAGACCATCAGATAGAAAACGAAGCACGGAGGTCTGCAGGTCTGAACACATGCCAGAAATCAAGAACAGTAGTGAGCAGCTTTGAAAGGTGTGTATGTAAAGTCAGGGCCTAAGAGGCAAAAATGTATATCAGTCAATAAGAAACAACTTTCTGTATTTAAACTATAACTGAGCTGGGATTAAATATAATACTAAGATATTAAACGCATTTATTTGTGCTTTTTAATGACTTAGTATGCCATTTGTAGAAATAGCTGCTATTACATTTGGAATACAGTATAAATATACTACTGGATGTTCTAGTGTAGTGTTACTTATACTGCAACTAAAATAAATCTTGTTTATATATCACAAAAAAGACTTAAGGGGACTTTTATTGAATTCATATTAAGATTAATCAAACACAACTTAGATATAAAGAGTATAGTGTATTCTTATATACTACTCTGGTATATTCTTGGATGTACCCACATTGATTTAGTTATATTGCAACTAAAATAAATCTTATTTATATATCATATAAAAGTACTTAAGGGGACTTTTATAACCCAAAATGAAGTGTACATTTAATTTATATTAAGATTAATCAAACACAACGTAGATATAAAGAGTATAGTATATTCTTATACACTACTCTGGTATATTCTTGGATGTACCCACATTGATTTAGTTATATTGCAGCTAAAATAAATCTTATTTATATATCACATAAAAGACTTAAGGGGACTTTTATTGAATTCATATTAAGATTAATCAAACACAACTTAGATATAAAGAGTATAGTATATTCTTATATACTACTCTGGTATATTCTTGGATGTACCCACATTGATTTAGTTATATTGCAACTAAAATAAATCTTATTTATATATCATATAAAAGTACTTAAGGGGACTTTTATAACCCGAAAGGAAGTATAGAATACATTTATTTAGAAAAACCTAACTTAGATGTTCTTAAATTATTAGTAGGTATTATTATGTTTGAAAAAAAGCTTTTATAACCCAAAAGGAAGTACATCAAATTTATATTAAGAAGAATCAAACTTACATATACTTAAATTATATTTATGTATTATTATGTTAAGCAGTTTAAAAAAAAAGCAAAGTACTATAAATAGTATAAATAGTATAATAAATAATAGTAGTTGATAATTATTGACAGATACATAGGCTTCTGTTTAATTCTGAAGCGTGTTTAAGAATGAAGAGGAGAACTGGTTGGTGTAGAGGAGGCCCTGATGGCCAGTCTTCCACCAGCATCACACAAGAGTTGGGGGGGTGGGGGGGGGGGGGGGGGGGGGGTTTAAACACACCCCTATTAAATACCTAATCAGAAATTACACCTCAGCTCCTCAGAGAACCTCCACGTCTTCCAGAGCTGCAAGACTTGAGAGGACAGTTATGAAGTAAACAAATTGATCAACGTGTATCGGCTCTGATTGCCCCCCCAGAAAAAGAGAGCGAGAGAGGAAAAGGAACCAGAAGCTATTTCACGGCCGAGGAGTGGACGCGTCCATAAATAAAAGATGCCTGGTGGGCTTTCTCTGGGAGGCGCGTTTCATCTGTCCCATATAATCACATGTTCCCATCTTCCCGTCTTGCCCCGAGATAGCCTGGTACACCCCCGGCTGCTGCGCCAGGGGCCACTGTAACCCGCCGCTGCAGGCTAGATCACACTCGTCAGCATGTTCTCTCCATCTCTGTCATTGTTGTTTGGATTGAAGCTTTTATTAGGGCTAGCGGACGTTCCCTCTGTGGGTCCCGGAGCGGGGCCAATTACGCTGCCTCGGACTCCCAGCCACGGATTTGGGGATTGAAGTTGCGGTTCTCGGAGGCGCGTACGTGTCCGCCCGGCTTAGGGGCTCGAATTCCCTCATTTTTTCATAAAACAAATGAAGAAATTATCTTTGGAGCCTTAAGGCTAAAACTACAGCAGACAACTGTCACCATGGCAGCCCAGTTAGCCGTAGCAGCCTTAGCTGCTGTTGCTAAATAAAACAACATGCCATTAGGCCAGCCATTAGAGGGGTTTATGTAGTGTTAAGGATTTGTATTAATGATGTAGGCTTATAAACATTAGCAGGGAACGCTCATGAATAGCAGTGCTGCTGATTAGGTTTGAAAGTGCCTGGCCAACAGGTTCCTCATGACATGAGGTGCTGCCTCAGCCTCTAATTAGTTTTTTTCTCTCTTTTTTAAATTGTGTATATACTTCTATAAATACCTGATGAATCACAACTACTATAAACACTAGAACTTAACTTAAAATCCACTTTCCACATAGATAGAATGCATCGTTTACATCTACAGCTATAATTACAGTAAAGTCACATTATTATGACCATCCAGAGTAACACAGTGTACAGCAGACGGACTGGGAGACTCAATAAGGTCCTGGTAGGTGGTCACAGGTATCTGGAGGTATCATGCTGACTGCAGTGCATCCCACAGCTGCTGGAGGGAGCATGGAGGAGGTTCCATAGAGCCAACACCACCATCCAGGTGGTCCCACAGATGCTCAATTGGGTTCAAGTCTGAGGAACTAGGAGTCCAGGGTAGTACTTACAAGTCTTGGTCTTGTGGGACATTTCTAGTCGTGGTAGAAGATTCCATCCGCCCCAGAGAAGACCATCAGCATGTATGGTGTACGTGGTCTGCAAGGATGGATTCAGACCCAAATTGGTTGAGCCCAAGAATATAGACTGTGTCCTGTCTGGCAGTTTGTCTGTCCTCGCTGTGAGGAAGCTAATTAAACCAGCGCAAGGTGACCATAACAGACTGGAATGAAGGTAAACAAACTGGAACAGGGCCTTTATATCTAAAAGGATGTGGTTGAATGGATTTATGGGCAGTAAACTTGAGCTTTTCACCTTGACCTCCTCGCTACCGTACTGGCTGAGTGATCTTTAAGATTAGAGTTCTCAAAGCTCAGGCCTGGTGGCCCACAGAGCTTAGTGTTCTTTCTATACCTGATTCAGCTCCTTCAGCTACAGTTTAACCTTCTGTTCTGTCCTGAAACAACTGTAGTAGAGCCCACAGTGTTGCAGCTGATCTGAAAGCTGCTCACTGCACGCTCAGCTTTTGTTTTTGTGTACTGATTCAAGATTCAGATTCAAGATTCAAGAGTTTTATTGTTATATGAACAGCAGAAGAGACAGTTACACTGTACAATGAAATTCTCAAAAGATAAGATAAAGATAACAAAAAATAATATATTTATATTATACTTTATATATATATATATATATATATATATATATATATATATAGTATATATACTATATATATATATATATATATATATATAGTATATATACTATATATAGTATAAGTAAAGTTGAAGTAAATAAAAGTATTTTTTTTTTATATTTAAAAAATACAAAATAAAAGTTACATGTGCTTTTATGTGGAAGTATGAAGAGCAGCAGCCATAAAGTGCAATGCTGTATGAAGATATCATCAGGTCAGCAAAGACTGCACTCCACTGCTGTTAAGTCTCTTTGCTGTACCTCACTCAGAACTTTGTCAGCTAAATCAGATTTGGCTTGTTTGACATTCATTTTGTTTTTCATATAGATTATCTACCAATGGTCACGGTTCTAGACTGCTTTGCTTGCAGGGGGCAGTAAAATGTAATGCGTGGCCATGTTGATAGTCATATTTTCAAAGCCAGAAATATATTCAGGGCTTGGTTTGTGCATGAATGATGACATCAGATCTAATGATACTGGATTAAATTAAAACATGAGGTGAAGATATATAAATGTGGCAGGTGCCTTCAAACTTAAACCAAAAGTATGGTTAAAAAAGATGATCTAATTGTGATTAATTTCAATAACACCCCTTAATTAATGAATTAATTCCACTGCATTACACTGATAGAACAGCTCTGTTATGTGAAAAGCTTCAGTACAACTTTAAATCAAAGCTGACAAAAGTAAATAGACACAGGCTGAGACTATAACACTCAGAACTGGAAACACGAATAAGTGAGAATATTAATATGATCAGGGAATTACAATATAAGCCAATCAGACGGACATATCTTCACACTGCACAGCAAAATCCCTGTTTGTGATTGGTTCAGAGATAATTGTCATTGCTTGCACTGCGACTGGGGAGTTTCAGTGGTGATTGCGACCACATCAATAAAGTTAAATGTGAATTAAATGCAAACCAATCATAAAGAAGCAGAAATTAAGGACAGTTTATTGTTATAGCTTTGACTGTGTGAACAATTTTCCAATTTTTATAGCAAAGTATGATATTTTTGGTTCATATGGTGGCAAACGTGAGAGTAATAGAGCTTACATCACTCATTTCTGACCAATAAACAAACACTCAGCTCAGTTGTGCAAGTTGGTGGACTGTAGACGCCGCGGTTTGAAGCCAACTAAACCAAATAAAACAGATACATTAACACAAATACTCAAACTCTGCTTCAGCAAATGAACTGTGAACAGCTAAAACCTGTTGAAGTTAAGTTCAGACTAGAAGGGAAACTGAATCTGTGTTCAATCTGTTCAGTAAGACACCTTTTTTATTCATTTGGTTCGATTTACATGTGTATGTATCAGTTACAATGGCAGCAGAGTGCAGCATGAGGCAGCAAGTGGGCCGGGGGTCCGGAATTGTTTTCTCTGAGTTTTTGGTGAACAGTTTGTTAGTTTTGGCCCTCAGTGCTGAGGACACCTGGCTAGCGGTATGCTGCCCCCGTCTGTATTCATACATACGCTGAAGAAGACACGGATCATTTGCAGAGCCCAGGGCTTCCGCACACTGATACACACCTGCCGCACATGGTAGATCACATCTGGAGCTCCAGTTTGGAGAACAAAGTTAGGTTCCAGGTTTCTCCTGGACGCCCCAGACATTGTATGAATGTATTCAGTTCCTAAAGGGACTAATGACACCAAAACTGTTAGCATCAGATTAACAGATAGTGAGGAGAACATCAAGCTCCACCTATGCTTCAGATCTGAAAAGGTGTTTCTGTCCATCCTTCCACTGTGAGGTCTAAAAGGACGTGTAGATGTTCAAGAAGCTCTTCACTGAGACACTTCAAGCGAAGAAGCTGCTGTTGTTCTCAAAACAGTAGAATGAACACCCCAGAGACCAAATAATATAACATAATAATATAATTATAAATATATAATATATAATAATATAATACTTAGGGCTGTATATTGGCAAGAACCTGCCGATACAATACGTATCGTGATACAGCGGTCACGATTCAATAAATCACGATATACTTAATAAATGTATGAACAGGTTTGTCAATACTTACAATAGCATTGCGCCCTTGTGCTGCTTGTTAATGTTGGAGTGGAGCTGAAAATGGATTACAACACTGCCATCTAGTGGTCAGAGGTTTAAACACAACACACAATGATTCACTGTCTGCCAGGAATCTGTGTATCAATACTGTGTTTTTGAGAATCAATACAGTATCACCAAATATAATATCACGATATTCGATATTTTCTTACACCCCTAATAATAATATAATATAATATAATAATATTACATATAATAGTAAGGTAAGCTATAGTGTGTGTATATGTGAGGAGTGTGTGTTATGTCTACCTCAGAAACACACATATTCTCTCCCAGTCTTGCACAGTCGCGTACAAACACATAGTTATTTATCAGCTCATCTCCAGATTCTCCTCATCAGCCTTGATTTGTCTGTGGAATTACTGCACTGCAGCATATCTCTGCCAACACAGCTGTAGTTTCATAATCAGACACAATTCATGATTCTCTCGGATAATAACGGCCCTCCGAACGTCTGAAATGTTGCTCTGTTGTTCTTCCCGGCTCACACAGCAGAACCAATTTTACTCCAAGTCCATTACTCAGTCTAAGATGCACTGCAGGACAAAAAGTATAGAAGCAAACACTGAATCTTTCACAAAGCGCCCGACCAATTAAAAAAGTCTTCCACACCCAAGCTGATTGTTTGAAAGCCTTTATCTGATCAATAAGTGTATTTTCACCACCAGATCTAATTAGAACAGATGTAAATAATAATACATACAATACAGAGTAATATGAATATCTTATTGTGAGAGAAGTAGATCAGATCTTGATCCAGTTTGAAGAAGTGTAGTTCCAGATTTCTCCTGGACGTCCCAGACATTGTATGAATGTGTTCAGTTCTTTCAGCAGCAAATCTTGATTTAGCTTAATGAAGTACTGAGCAGTCAAAGCAGGTATTAGATGAGAACGGATAACAATACTGGGTTGTTTCCACAAATAGAAGCTTGAAAGGGTTAAATATACTTACTGATGTATGTAAAAGCTCTACTTACTGTATTAAAACTGTTATATATTTAAATATTAAAGTGTTTACTGAGTAAATAAAAGCTTCCTCTCTGGAAACAATAGCTTTTTAAATATAATAATGTCCCCAATTGACTAAATCTTTGGCACAACACTGTATCTTACCAGTAAAACGGCATATATATATATATATATATATATATATATATATATATATATATATATATATATATATATATATATATATATATATATAAATTAATTAAACCTTACCATGCAGCCCTAGTTTGTATGCATGGGCAAGTCATCACACTCTTTGTTGTGTGGAGTCCTTATAATGCTCCTAATTTGTTTTTACCCACTTATGAGCTATCACACCTAATTCAATCCATCAAGCCTTCAGGAGCAACTGAATGTGATTAGAGATGCAGTGAAACTCTGCAGGAGACCAAGACTAAGGAAGAATGAGTGGTATATCTATATTGCTGCGGTCATTTAGGCTGGATCTTAAATGGCTCCCCACGCACTGCTCTACGGCTCACTCATCCACAGCTTCTGCTCCCCAGTAGTGTTAGTAGATCATCCAGATCATGAAAACTTCTTCCTCGTATCTACAGTATAAGTCCACTGTATCAGCTCCACTGAGCATACAGGAGCTCCACTTACAGACTGTAGTTCATCTGATTCTCTGTATACTTTATTACTCTGTTCTTTAATGATCAGGACCCCCACAGGACCACCACAGAGCAGGTAGTATTAGGGAGGTGGATCATTCTTGGCACTCCAGTGACTCTGATATGGTGGTGGTGTGTTAGTCTCTATTAGACACTTCTACTACTTGCTGGTCCACCTTGTAGATGTAAAGTCAGAGATAGTTTATGACTCTCAGACAGTTTGTGTTCCTCTAGTCCTTCATCAGTGGTCACAGGATGCTGCCCATGAGGCACTGCTGTCTGGATAGTTTTGGTTGGTGGACGATACTCAGTCCAGCAGTGACACTGTTTAAACACTACAGTAGCAGCACTGCTGTGTCTGATCCACTCACACCAGCACAACACACACTAACACACCACCACCATGTCAGTGTCACTGCCATGCTGAGAATGACCCACCACCCTAAAGAGAAACTTCAACCTGCTAAACACGAGGGAGTGAGTGACAGTGTCACCAGAAAATCACCATTAAGTGCCTTGCTCAAGGGCACAAGTGAACATATCCGGTGCTGGTATTCGAACCCATGACCTCCTGGTTGCTGGGACACACATTCTAAGTACTTGCTTAGTCACATAAACAACACATAAATCTTTATGCTACAGAAATGTTGGAGGCTTTAGATGGTCAGTCGGTCTTTGCTGTGGACGATACTCTGCAGAAAGACCAGTACATCACACTTAAGCCCACCAGTTCGTAATTTTAACAGCTTCCTACAAACTGTTTAAAGCTTGTACGACATGAGTTTGTAGTATCATTTCATACAAGGGTCCAAGAAACTGGTTTGATATGAATGAAATCAGTGATCCCAAACTTTTGAACTGTGGCCAATGTCACATATAATGTATTTATAGTAGTAAATTTCTATTCCCAGGCTACTGTGGGAGCGAATGAGCTGTGTTTGGGTTCCTCTCTCCCACAATCAGTGCTGAGGATGCAGCTTCTTCTCTCTGGATCAGATAAAGAAACAGACAAGCATCAAAAGATAAACACACTTTTATTCACGTAGCACCTTTAGGTGAAAATAGAGGTTTTTATGTAACGCAGAGTGATATGATTTCAGCCGACTGTTCCTACAGCTCTCTTCCGTCTGTACGTATCTCTTTCATTCAGCTTACATTCAACACAGTTCAAAGCAACCGACACCATTCATGCCCAGATAAATGAAAGCCTAACACTGCTGGCAGTATTTATTACACTTACTCTCTCTCTCTCTCTCTCTCTCTCTCTCTCTCTCTCTTTCCAGCTCTCTCCCTCCCTCCCTCTCTCTCTCTCTGATGAATTCAATTATTCAGTTTATTTTAGAGGGCTTTAATGGCATGACAAATCGTGTACTGTTTTCTTCACCAAAGCTTGACTAACAGCGTTTGAGAACATTAAAAAAGAATTGAATGTCTAGAATTTAGCAAGAAATGAAAGAAAGAAAAAGGGTGAACGTGAGAACTGTTCAGGTTGAACGTTAGGGATTCTATGTAGAGGTAATATTTGATCACTTACTGTTAGGGATGTTACAAATTTCCTTCGGGATCAATAAAGTATCGATCTATCTATCTATCTATCTATCTATCTATCTATCTATCTATCTATCTATCTATCTATCTATCTATCTATCTATCTATCTATCTATTTACAATGCATCGACAAATTTCCTTCGGGATCAATAAAGTATCGATCTATCTATCTATCTATCTATCTATCTATCTATCTATCTATCTACAATGCATCGACAAATTTCCTTCGGGATCAATAAAGTATCGATCTATCTATCTATCTATCTATCTATCTATCTATCTATCTACAATGCATCGAGAAACAGTTAATAATTATAATCGATGTAAACATGCCACAACTGAAATCGATTGAGATGTAAAATGAATCGATAGCCTTTGGACTATAACAGCAGAGGGCGCTGGTGCTCTCTACCTCACTTGTTTGACGCCAGTACATCCTGTTAGTTGAATGTACAGCATCACATCAGTATCAAAACTAAGATTTTACACAGTTTTGAGAGTTTTGGGGCGGGGCATGGGCCGAACCTTATTGGCCGATGGCAACTGGATTCGTGACTGACTGCTCACAACGAACAGCCTCTCAAACTACAACTACAACTGATTTATTTCTCTTAATAACGATTTAAACCATAAGTAATGGTTTAGTTCATAAAAATATACCGCATTTTTGTTTTGTTATAGTTTTGTCATAGATAAATAATACAAGGAAACTTTGTGGGTCATAATTTGTGCTTGATTTTGTGAAAAAGAAAAGAAAACATATCGTGAGGCCAGCATCGTGAGTAGAGTGTATCGTTACGTCCCTACTCTCTGTCCCTCTTATGGTGGCAGAAAAGGACATACTGTGTTTCCGATAGCAGAGCTGGACAGAGTAGGGTTAGGGTTAGATGGATAGAGTAGGATAAACACATACTCGGCAGAAAGTATTGCTAGTACTGCTGAGTAAAAGTACTCTAGTAGAAATACAAGGACGCACAGTGTCACTGATGTGAAGCACTGCTGTTATGAAGCACCAGAAGCTTTTGCCTGGCACCCCCTTGTAGAAAAACCACAACCTGCCAAACATGAGTGAGTGAGTGAGTGAGTGAGGGAGCGAGTAAACGAGTGTGTGAGTGAGTGAGGGAGTGAGTGAGTGAGTGAGTGAGGGAGTGAGCGAGTGAGAGAGTGAGTTCCAAAAGGTATTTCACAGCTTATGTTCTGCTTTACAGGATCCTCATTTAAAGGAAGCAGCTTTTGTATCTTTCCAGCTCATATGAAGCACTTATAAAGCATCAGAAGCTTTTGTCTGGCGCCCCCTTGCAGAAAAAGTTCAACCTGCTAAACATGAATGAGTGAATGAGTGAGGTGCTTGGCAGCTTATGTTATATACTTTATAACATGTCACTGATGTGAAGCACTGCTGTTATGAAGCACCAGAAGCTTTTGTCTGGCACCCCCTTGTAGAAAAACCGCAACCTGCCAAACATGAGTGAGTGAGTGAGTGAGTGAGTGAGTGAGTGAGCGAGCGAACGAGTGTGTGAGTGAGGGAGGGAGTAAGGGAGGGAGTGACGGAGGGAGTGAGTGAGCAAGCGAGTGAGTGAGTGATTGAGCAAGTGAGTGAGTGAGTGAGCAAGTGAGTGAGTGAGTGAGCAAGTAAACGAGTGTGTGAGTGAGTGAGGGAGGGAGTGAGGGAGGGAGGGAGTGAGTGTGTGAGTAAGGGAGTGAGCGAGTGAGTGAGTGAGTGAGTGAGCGAGTAAACGAGTGTGTGAGTGAGTGAGGGAGTGAGTGAGTGAGTGAGTGAGGGAGTGAGCGAGTGAGAGAGTGAGTGAGCAAGTAAACGAGTGTGTGAGTGAGTGAGGGAGGGAGTGAGTGTGTGAGTAAGGGAGTGAGCGAGTGAGTGAGTGAGTGAGTGAGCGAGTAAACGAGTGTGTGAGTGAGTGAGTGAGGGAGTGAGTGAGTGAGTGAGTGAGGGAGTGAGTGAGTGAGAGAGTGGATTCCAAAAGGTATTTCACAGCTTATGTTCTGCTTTACAGGATCCTCATTTAAAGGAAGCAGCTTGTGTATCTTTCCAGCTCATATGAAGCACTTATAAAGCATCAGAAGCTATTTGTATGGCGCCCCCTTGCAGAAAAAGTTCAACCTGCTAAACATGAATGAGTGAATGAGTGAGGTGCTTGGCAGCTTATGTTATATACTTTATTGGTCCTATAATAAAAGCACAGCGTTGCCAGAAAAGCACCACTAAATGCCTTTGTTAAGGGCTCGAGTGAGCATATCCAGTCAATGCTGGTGTTTGAACCCATGACCTCCTGGTTGCTAGTGGACCTCTTCTAGGCTTAGGTTGAGTGTTATTTCTCCTTTTTAGGGAACTTTTTGTCCCAAAATAAATAATAAAACCCCAAAAGTAAGAGGGGTAACCAGTCACGTTATACAGTACAGGTGCAGTCACCCGTGTAACTTTATAAAATTAAACACGAGTAAAGAATTAGTAACTAAATGTGGAGAATATAAGAATAAAAGTGTTATTATTTAAAAATACTCAGTAAAGTAACTGGTTATCTGTTTATTATTATTATTCTGGTTATCTGTTTATTATTATTCTGGTTATCTGTTTATTATTATTATTCTGGTTATCTGTTTATTATTATTCTGGTTATCTGTTTATTATTATTCTGGTTATCTGTTTATTATTATTATTCTGGTTATCTGTTTATTATTATTATTATTATTATTACGGTTATCTGTTTATTATTATTATTATTATTATTATTATTCTGGTTATCTGTTTATTATTATTATTATTCTGGTTATCTGTTTATTATTATTTAGTTTAGTTTTGCAGGTACATGTTTTTAAATTAAATTAATATTTGTGGGTTATGTTGGACTCTTTGATGTTGGCCTGCAGAGTAAACACCAAGTTTTCTTCAATCAGTATTATATGCATTTTCATTCTTTCCTGAAACTAAACAACAGTGTTTCTAAATTTCTCATTCTCTCCCCCTCTCTCTTTCTGTCTCTCTTTCTGTCTCTCTCTGTCTCTCTTTCTGTCTCTCTTTCTGTCTCTCTCTGTCTCTCCCCCTCTCTCTTTCTGTCTCTCTCTCTGTCTCTCTTTCTGTCTCTCTCTCTGTCTCTCTTTCTGTCTCTCTCTCTGTCTCTCTCTGTCTCTCTCTCTGTCTCTCTCTCTGTCTCTCTTTCTGTCTCTCTTTCTGTCTCTCTCTCTGTCTCTCTTTCTGTCTCTCTTTTCTCTCTCTCACTCTGTCTCTTTCTTTTTCTCTCTCTCTCCCTCTCTTTCTCCCCTCTCTCACTCTGTCTCTCTCTTTCTTTCTTTTTCTCTCCCTCTGTCCTTTTCTCTCTCTTTCTCTCTCTCCCTCTCTCTCCTTTTCTCTCTCCCTCTCTCTGTGTATCTCTCTCTCTCTCTCTCTTTGTCCATCTCTCTCTCTCCCTCTCTCTGTGTATCTCTCTTCCTCTCTCTGTGTATCTCTCTCTCTCCCTCTGTGTATCTCTCTCTCCCTCTCTCTGTGTATCTCTCTCTCTCCCTCTCTTTGTGTATCCCCCCCCTCTCTCTCTCTCTCTCTCTCTCTCTCTCTTTCAGAGTGTCAGCCAGGTTGTCAGCGGTGTACGGCGGATCTGCAGCTCGGCTCTGGAACGGTGTGCCTGTGGTGTAAAGGGGCCCGTATGCTGCTGCTGGGAGACCACTGCGTAGAACAGTGCCCACCAGGACACTACAAATTCTACGGAGCCTGCAAGAGTGAGTGGAGAGCGAAGAGAGAGCTCATAGCTTTCCATATCTCCTCACACCGCGACGCATAACCAGTGTTCTAGACACTCCATCCATTTCCATCGAACATCAATGAATTCAGAGCCATGGTTAGAAGCGTCCTTGGCCCCGGCCCCCATATAGGCTCATATCCCCCCTTTATTTTCTCTACGTTTCGACCCTGCAATGCAGAGCACTAGTCTATTAGTTGGAGGCTCTGATTTCACATTCTGAATGCAATTATCTCCGGATCTCTGTGCATTAGCCGGCTGTATGGAGAGGACGCTATATTTATTTTTATTAGCCGGTGTGATGTAGAGCCGCACTTTAATGCCGCATCCGTGCGCTGATGCCATATAAAATATTATGATGGGCTTTTATAGCTCAGCTATCAGACTGTGGAGAGTATGTGTGCGTAAATCTGCGTGTGCACTTTAGAGTTTCAGAGTAACGTGAATGAAGTACCTTAGCTGTGCCAGATCTACGGGTTTTAGCTAATTTTCTGGTTTTTATGCCTCCGGTAATAGCTTGGAAGAAATTTTTACAGATATTGGTTGGCATACTGAATTAAAGCTCAAGCCTTGAAATTGCTAAATGTGTTTATCTAAACAAATGGGCACTTCATGAAAAAGCCCTGTCCTGTAGGTCTACATTGCTGGTGTACAGTTACAGACTGTAGCTCATCCATTCATACACATTTAGTGTTACTCCTAGTCTAAGTCCTTCATTGGTGGTCAGTTTCTAACCACAGAACCGCTTGGGTGGTGTACCACTCCCAACCTAGCCGTGACAGTGATGTATTTAATATATCATGTAGGTCAGGGGTGTTTAATTAGAGTTCACTAAGGTCCAGTTAGAAAAGATCTCCTCAGGCCAAGGTCCGGACCATCATCATTTCTAACGTGTGTTCTGATTCAGTGGTGTATCCTGTTTACTGAAGTAGTCTAGTATCATCATCTTATACCATCAGCTACTGAAACACCAACACATCACACATACCGTTCAGTATATTTCAGTATATTTACTGTTTAAATGCGAAAAAAAAGTTTTTTACTCACTATAATAAAAACAAGAGCTACATTAAACAAACTGAACGCTTTAAAAAAGTGTATCTGAAAGTGTTTATTTATAGACTCATAAAGAATAAACAAGAGATCCAAAGAGCCTTTATGATCGGTTACAACAAATAAAAGAGAGAGAAACCAATATGATGAGATACTCAACTAAGAATTATTTTAAATTACCAAGAGCTAAAACTAAAAACATGTGCAGAACAGTGATTTATAGAGCTATTAAAGAGTGGAATTCCTTACCTGACTCACTGCTCAACACTGATAATACAATACAGTTTAAAAAACTACTAAAAAACACTACATAACTGATTTCTTATCACAAAATTTAATAAATAAAAGTTAAAAGTAGATTAGGGAAATTTGTTCAAGGGGAATAGTGAGTTTATTGGGATTATAATGACATTTTTGTTAAACTTACTTCTCTCTTTTTTTTACTTATCTATTTTTATTTAATTATTTATTCATTTATTATATATATATATATATATATATATATATATATATATATATATATATATATATATATATATATTCATATTTTGTGTACATTTGAGATATACATGGAGTATGTTCTTCTTGATGTATATGGATAATGTATATTCTTCTTTCATATACATTTGGGACATACAAATGTTCTTGTTTTCTTTTGTATATGTTCAATGTATATGTGTGTCTTATGCTTGATGGACCCCAGAAAGAATAGCTGCTATTTCTATAGGAGCTCATGGGGATAACCCAAATAAAATAAACAAATAAACAACTAGAGAAAGTAAATAAAACGTATAAATTAAATAATTCTCAATAGTTTATCGGTTTGGGTCCCCATTGGACAATGTCCTGACTGCCGTCCGCCTATTAGTGACCTCTGATGTAGGTGGAAAGTGGTCAGAATTGGTGGTACAGATGTAGTAGTGCTGTTGATGTTATGTAAAGAATACAACAGCATCATGTCCAGTCATTTGTAATGGTCATCACATCTAGGATTGATGTACATCTTCCTGAGAATGAATTAAGTTAAGTTAAAGGAAGTCTGGATTAAGTCTGGAGAACTGGGTTAATACTATTTTTTCATTGTGCATCACTACATCTCTATGCCTACATTTCCCAGAATGCCACAGCTCCTGTGCAGAATGCAGTGGAGAGGGGCCCCAAGCTTGTACTTCATGTTTGACCCCTGCTGTGCTCGCCCCGTCCGGCCTGTGTGCCGCACGATGCCCCATTGGACACTACGCTGACGAGCACCGTGTGTGTAACAGTAAGTACTCCAGTACAGTATACAATGTAGTGTAACAGTCATAAGACTACATGACACCTATATAAGCTCATCATGACAACAGCATGGACAGCAGCTAGACGGACTGGGAGACTCAATAAGGTCCTGGTAGGTGGTCCCAGGTATCTGGAGGTATCATGCTGACTGCAGTGCGTACCACAGCGTGGAGGAGGAGCCATAGAGCCAACACTACCATCCAGGTGGCTCCACAGATGATCAACTGGGTTCAAGTCTGGGGAATTAGGGGTACTTGGAAGTCTTGGTCTACGCTTACAACCAATGTGGGACATCTCTAGCTGTGGGACGTGTCTCATTGTCTTGCTGGAAGATCCTATCCGCCCCAGAGAAGACCATCAGCATGTATGGTGTACGAGATCTGCAAGCATGGGTTCATAACCATATTGGTTGAGAGCGTCTTCCACATGGATGAGAGTCAAGAAAACATTCCCCAGACCATAACGCTGCCACCACTGATGGTGTCTACTGGAATAAACATTATAAACATTTTGATGGTTTATGTTGGCTGTCGTGACAAGCTTATGTAGGTAGCATTATGTACAGTACAGTGTTACCCAATATTCTAATGTTCCTGGAGACACAACTGTTTGGCATATTTTGGTGTTTTCCACATTAGCACCAACGCAGCAGCTAGTTTACAGCCTCTTCCTGCGTTGAGGTTTACAGGTTATGCTGCATTTTGGGCGCTTATCAGATATCAGTGCATTTGGGGTCTTGTTAAAAGATACAATACAATAGCAAAGGTGTCAAAAGTATTTTCATTCATTACTCAGGTAGAAGTATAGATACTAGGGTTTAAAGATACTTCTGTAGAAGTTGAAGTATCAACTCAAGCTTTTTACTTCAGTAAAAGTGTAAAAGTACTGCTTTCAGAACTACTTAAAGTATAAAAGTAAAAGCAATGTAAGGGGAAAAATACCATTAAGGACAAAAGCTTAGGCCGCACCACAGGGGTCTATAGTGCACTAGCCCACCTCCCCAAAAAAACCATTCTTCTAAAAGCCATAATGACTATAATGCTATATTAAAATGTTAATGTTGATAAATTTGGGATGCGCTAGGCTTCCTGTTTCAGCTCATATACACCCATTAAACATGAATGTAGTTTAGTACAATGTAAATATATTAAAGAAGCATATCTGTTACTACTGAACATTAACATGTGTTTCATGGAGCAGAAGATATGATGACTAGTCGTCTATAAGTATTGTAATGGAGCAAACAGTCAAACTTCAAAGGCATGTTATCAATAATCTTTACTGGAATTCAGGAGGTCATCCGGGTACCATTCACCTACTACTTAATACCTACTGAGTATTCAGAGATACTAGCCGAGCTTGCCTACTGATTTCACTACTGAGTAGTAGATAAGTAGGCAATTTTGGATGCACCTAAAGTCTTGCTCGCATCTTCCAGAGAGCCGAGAAGCTCCACTCTCACATCAGATCTTTAAAAAGTCCACAGGTGTTTCTGTCCATCGTTCTCCACTGTGAGAAAGAAACCCAGCACCCGGGGTCTGAAAGTAAGGAGTAAAGTTTTATAGGCTGAAGGGTCTTAGTTTAAGATAACAGTAGGCAGTATGTGCACCACCACAGCAATGAAATCCGTGACTAGAACTGCAACCTTTTCACTTAGAACTTGTTGAATGTCACCATCACCCTGCTATAGAACATATAGAATGAACACTTGAGGTCATTAGAGGTCTATAACTCACCCCACTGCTGCCTATATGTGTTACAGAGTGCGACCACCAGTGTCTAAGCTGTGAGATGGCCGGGGTGTGTACGTCCTGCAGAGACCCCGCAAAGGTGCTGCTGTTCGGCGAGTGTCAGTACGAGAGCTGCGCCCAGCAATACTACCTCAACACCACCACACGCACCTGCAGAGGTGAGCTCACCGATACAACCATCCAGTTTAACCCTATTATGTCATATCCAGGTTTTCCATTAATTCAATTTGGTGCTCCGATGAAGAGGTCGGGAGGTTTGTCCCAGTTCAGAAGGCCTACAGTGGTCTCGAAGCCGAGGATCCAGACAGATCCAGAATTACTGCCTCTCAGCCTGTACCTCACTGAAGGCTGTTCGGCCTTACAGGATCCTTTGAGTGCCTCGTTTAAAGGAGGCAGCTTGTGTATCTTTCCAGTAGAGATGGAAGGATCGATCGGCTGTGTATCGGTATCGGACGATTTTTAATCAAAATATGTGATCGGACGATATTTCTCCAATTTAGCCAATCTCGAGAGCTGATCAATGGCGTCAAACAAATTAGCCTAATTTCTGTATTTCCAGATAGCGTTTCATCCAGAAAGAGGAGAACCCCTTCCCTGCAATTCCTATCTGAACCACTAGGTGGAAATACATACCCTTTCATTTTCAACAGACTGACTAAAGCAGCGTCCTCACAAGAACAGTTTACGACATTCACCGCGGATAGAAAACATGTGGTCTGTCTGTGTATGTGACTCAGACTCATCCAGGACAGTTTATAACATCTGTAAAATTAGTAACATCAGCGTCTCTCACTGAGAACCAAGACAAAGACATTTAACATACTAATCTGATACACACTTCAGAGACACCACACAGCTGAACACAGTGAGTATCAGTAAACAGCAGAGCTAGAACACACAGCTAACACAAAACAAACAACCCAGAACACCTACAGACCAGATCTGACCGGTACCAACAGAACAGCAGCAGAAACAGCCAGAGAGCTAAAGAACCACAGCCAGAGTGATTGAGTTTATAGTTCTAGATAAGCAGATCTTCTCGGCTGTAGAAGACGTTCATTCTGCTGCTTAATGTTCCAACTGGATCTACGCTCTGCTGTTCCTAGTAGAGATACTTTTCAGATGTGGCTCTTCTGGAGCTTATCAAGCGGTTTACTCCCACATAGACTAACTTCTAATTTAGTTAAAATATTATACTGCTTCATATGAGTTAAAAATGATAATAAACCAGCTTAGATCATGTTTCATGACTTGCTTGCGCTAATAACTACATGTAGCCCTGCCATGGCATGTAGCCCCGCCTTCGATCGGTATCGGCTATCAACCAATCTAGCTAAAAGGTGATTGGCGATCAGAATCGGCCTCAAAAACGCTGATCGGTCCATCTCTACTTTCCAGTCCTTTAGTGTCCCTCAGTCCTTCACACGCAGCTCTGATTTGAAAAGACGACAGAAACAGCCACACAGTGACCGAAGTTTGTAAGGAAAATTAATGAAGTGTAAATTTTAATTTAACGTTATTGAACACGTCGTGTTGCTTAAGTCGGTCCTCTGTGATGCGGTGAGTAAACAGGAGAAGCCTTTATGTTGTCGGCGTCCAAAGAAAAACATCTCCATATTTGTCAAATTTGATTTTTCTGCATCATTGGAACTCCAAATAGCTTGGAAAGAGTTCTGGTTCCATTGACTTACATTGAAAGTAAAGAAGGTTTTTGTCCTCTCCTGTAAAGCTGCCCTTCTGCAGATACTTGTTTCTCTTTGGACAGCAGTGATATTCCAGCTCTAGGACGATCTCTCCTGCCTTATCTTTGAGACACGGCTGGTGTTTCTCTTCACTGCACCAACACATGCAATACAACTCATTCGTTACGTGCCAGGTTTGGTGGGTGTGTCCGGGTTGGGGAGACCATTGTGCTGGACTCTAGCACTTCAGGACCAGAGCTGAATCCATCTGGTGTAATGTGTTTATGTATAAGAGCAGTCAAAAGTTTGGACGAACCCAGTCAAGGAGAGGTTTTCATTCATTCTGCACTGTTACAAGTAATAAAGAAGACGCTCAGGCTTTGATATAATACATGGAGAGTGGAGTTATTTAATATTGATGTTCAGCCAAATAGACCTGCACTACCTCGACACAGCCGATTGCTTCAGACGCACTGATGAGGACACATATTCCACTAATTAACTTTTAGTGAGGTACGCATTGTAATTAGGATGCTGCAGAGGCTTAATGAGAATTGCGTGTGGAGGGGGCTGGGGGTGGAGGAGTGCAACCAAGTCGAGTCCCAGTGAAATCGCTATAGTCATGAAATAAAGGCACAGGATGCAACAACCCAGCGCCTTTGCGATCATCTTGTATTATAAGAGTGCAAGACACTTACATACGATATTCATTGGAAGAACGTTTAGAAATCTGGACCCTCAAGCCTTCTTAGCTGTTTCCCTCTGATCATGTAAAGCTTGTGCCTTAGCTCTAACTAGATTCTAGAAGTCTCAGATACCTAAGCTTATTGTTTAAAAGCTTTTATCTGATCAGTAAGTGTATGTTCACCAGGAAGAACAGCAGATATGATTAGAACAGATGTAAATAATCATACATACAATACAAAGTAACATGAATATCTTATTGTGAGAGAAGTAGATCAGATCTTGATCCAGTTTGAAGAACAAAGTTAGGTTCCAGATTTCTCCTGGACGCCCCAGACATTGTATGAATGTGTTCAGTTCCTTCAGCAGCAATCTTGATTTAGCTTAATGAAGTACTGAGCAGTCAAAGCAGGTATTAGATGAGAACTGATAATAATACTGGGTTGTTTCCACAAGGAGAAGCTTGGAAAGAGTTAAATAAACACACTGACGTATGAAAAAGTACTACTTACTCTATTAATACTGTTTAAATACAGTGTTTTACTAAGTAAATGAAAGCTTCCTGTCTGAAAACAATAGCTTTTTAAATATAATAATGTTCTCAAGTGCCTCAAACTTTTACACAGTACTAGATACACAAATAGTTTTAATGCACACGTTTATTTTATTTATTTTTCATGTTGGAGTTTTTATTTTTAAGTTTAAACTTATTTTCATTCCCAGCCGGGGTGTCCAGGGTTCGTTCTCTCTGGAGTTAGCATGTTCTCTCCACGAGGGTTTCCTCCAGGTGCTCTGGTTTCCTTCCACAGTATAAAAACAGGCAGTCTGACGAACTGGAGACACTAAATTGCCCCTCTGTGTGAAAGTGTGTGTGTGTGTGTATCTGCCCTACAATGAACTGGCTGCCCGTCCAGGGTGTTTCCCACCTTACACCCAATGAACACTGGGATTGGCTCCAGCATCTCCAGCACCCAATAGGATGAGCAGCTTGGAAAATGAATGAGTGAATGAACTTATTTTCCATTATAAACTCAACTAAACATGCCGTTTGATCTGGGAGTTTATCTCTGCCTTATGAGCTCATTCAGAGCATCTCAGCATAAACCCTGATATCAGAATGTCTTCAAGATTACTAAACACGTCCATTCAGTTGGGTATGTCCCAATATTTATGAGTGGTAGAGTCCCAAATGTTGTGTAATGCTGGCTATACACTAGATAGATAGATAGATAGATAGATAGATAGATAGATGGATAGATAGATAGATAGATAGATAGATAGATAGATAGATAGATAGATAGATAGATAGATAGATAGATAGATAGATAGATAGATAGATAGTTAGATAGATAGATAGATAGATAGATAGATAGTTAGATAGATAGATAGATAGATAGATAGATAGATAGATAGATAGTTAGATAGTTAGATAGATAGATAGATAGATAGATAGATAGATAGATAGATAGATAGATAGATAGATAGATAGATAGATAGTTAGATTGATAGATAGATAGATAGATAGATAGATAGATAGATAGATAGATAGATAGATAGTTAGATAGATAGATAGATAGATAGATAGATAGATAGATAGATAGATAGATAGATAGATAGATAGATCTTTATTGATCCCTTTGGGAGGGTTCCCTCAGGGAAATTAA
This sequence comes from Megaleporinus macrocephalus, assembly GCA_021613375.1. Classification (NCBI taxonomy): domain Eukaryota; kingdom Metazoa; phylum Chordata; class Actinopteri; order Characiformes; family Anostomidae; genus Megaleporinus; species Megaleporinus macrocephalus. The sequence continues at coordinate 5,687,295 of CM038725.1, read as the reverse complement.
GATTCCAGTAGCATCACAATAAATTACAATAAACACACAAGAAACATATGAAAGGAATATAAATAAAAAATCCAATGTACAAAATATAGAAAAAAGAAAGAAAAAGAAAAATCTAACTGGGGAGGTATTGCACACTATTATTGCACTTGTTTATGTTAACTTGTGTTATTGCACTTGTTTAATGTTAAATGTTAAGACTTTTAAAAGAATCTGAAAAGACGTTTAATAGACTGACACCCTCTCACATCTAAAGACTAGTCACAGACTTTTAGTCCCAGACTAGTCACAGGCTATGATTTTACAAAGACTGGGGGTCTTTCAGAGTCACTGTTTACAAGACTAGATTCCTTTAGAGATTATTTCCCATTTATATGATTGAAGCAATATTCAGCTGAGATGTACGGTTTACTGGTCGACTAATTGTAAACACTGTAGCCCCGTTCGGCTGGGATTTTGAGGGCTTCAGTGATTTCTGTCCACCTTTTTTCGTTTTTCCACTCTGTCTTGATATAAACGTGAAGACACGTCATAGAGGCACTCTTGCTCGCTCCACAGCTCACTCCACAGCTCACTCCACAGCCCCACCAGTCTCTCCTCCTTCTGTACAGTCCAGGAGAACCCCAGTTTCCGAACCCTCGCCGGACTCCCCTCCATGTCTAACTTCTTTACCCACCAGACATTCCTGTACTTGCCTCGTGGTCCACCGTTTGGTGGTGAACAGAGCTCTCCTATTGGTTGTCGACAATGTTCACATAACTATTTGCATGAGCCAAGACTTCAGACTTATAATAATATTAAACACGGTTGATTTTATTGGAACACTAGGACGAGAACAAGACTGACTCAAACCTGGAGTCTCGACCACCTCATACTAAACGATCGAGATGACGCGAGCAACTCCAGCAAGACTCAAGATTTTATTCCAACACTGGATATTTGTCTGCGCCAGCATAAGAGAGACTGAACACAAGGTTTCACTGAACATGATCACTGCTTTCCGTTGTCCTCCTTCTATTTCGGCCTCAGCTTCACCAACAGCAGTCATCTAATGAGCCCCCTCTTCCACACCGCTCCGTTACAGCGCCGTCGCTGGTTTTCACCCGAAACTAAACCGAGCATCAGGGCGTCGTTTGATGGAGGAGCAGCTGTGTGTGTGTGTAATGAGCGAAGCCGTAGTCAGCTCTTTCATTACCGCATATCACAAAACTCTTCAGAGGAAGTTATTGTTTGCGTTTCTTAGTGAATACTTTCTGATCAAGGCCTTTTAAGTTAGAGAGAGAGAGACAGAGAGAGAGAGAGAGAGAGAGAGAGAGAGAGACAGAGAGAGAGAGAGAGAGAGAGAGAGTACTTTAATGAGATTTATTTCTGTCTGACTCGCCCCATTCAAAGCACTCTGGCTCCAGTGCAGAGGAAGCGCTGCTTATTAGAGAGAAACAGGAGAGAAAAGATTAAGCGTAAAGAAAAATATGAGCAGGAGCTTTCTGTTCTGAGAGAGATGGAGTGAAAACGATGGGAACGAGAGAGTTAAAGCGACACTGGTCAGTCAGCATGGTTGGTGTCTGAAGGTTAAGCTTCTTCAGTATGTAACAAGCAATAAATCTCAAACATATTCCCATTCATTACTCAGGTAGAAGTATAGATACCTAGGCTTTAAACATACTTCTGTAGGAGTTGAAATATCAACTGAAGCTTTTTACTCCAGTAAAAGTGTAAAAGTACTGCTTTCAGAACTACTTAAAGTATAAAAGTAAAGTAGTGTAAGGAAAAAATGGCACAAGAGCTTAGGCTGCACCACAGGGGTCTATAGTGCACTAGCCCACCTCCCCAAAAACCCCATTCTTCTAAAAGCCATAATGACTATAATGTTATATTAAAATGTTAATGTGTGTAAATTTGGGATGTGCTAGGCTTCCTGTTTCAGCTCATATACACCCATTAAACATAAATGTAGTTTAGTACAATGTAAATATATTAAAGAAGCATATCTGTTACTACTGAACATTAACATGTGTTTCATGGAGCAGAAGATATGATGACTAGTTGTCTATAAGTATTGTAATGAAGTCAAACTTCAAAGACATGTTATCAATAATCTTTACTGGAATGTAAATGTACATGAATGAAAACAAGCTGTAAATAAAATAGGAGTAACGAGACTATGTTTAAAATGTAAGGAGTAGAAAGTACTGATAATGGAGTGTAAATGTAAGGAGTAGAAAGTACTGATAATGGAGTGTAAATGTAAGGAGTAGAAAGTACAGATAATGGAGTGTAAATGTAAGGAGTAGAAAGTACTGATAATGGAGTGTAAATGTAAAGAGTAGAAAGTACAGATAATGGAGTGTAAATGTAAGGAGTAGAAAGTACTGATAATGGAGTGTAAATGTAAGGAGTAGAAAGTACTGATAATGGAGTGTAAATGTAAGGAGTAGAAAGTACTGATAATGGAGTGTAAATGTAAGGAGTAGAAAGTACTGATAATGGAGTGTAAATGTAAGGAGTAGAAAGTACAGATAATGGAGTGTAAATGTAAGGAGTAGAAAGTACTGATAATGGAGTGTAAATGTAAGGAGTAGAAAGTACTGATAATGGAGTGTAAATGTAAGGAGTAGAAAGTACAGATAATGGAGTGTAAATGTAAGGAGTAGAAAGTACTGATAATGGAGTGTAAATGTAAAGAGTAGAAAGTACAGATAATGGAGTGTAAATGTAAGGAGTAGAAAGTACTGATAATGGAGTGTAAATGTAAGGAGTAGAAAGTACTGATAATGGAGTGTAAATGTAAGGAGTAGAAAGTACTGATAATGGAGTGTAAATGTAAGGAGTAGAAAGTACAGATAATGGAGTGTAAATGTAAGGAGTAGAAAGTACTGATAATGGAGTGTAAATGTAAGGAGTAGAAAGTACTGATAATGGAGTGTAAATGTAAGGAGTAGAAAGTTCTGATAATGGAGTGTAAATGTAAGGAGTAGAAAGTACTGATAATGGAGTGTAAATGTAAGGAGTAGAAAGTACTGATAACGGAGTGTAAATGTAGGGAGTAGAAAGTACTGATAATGGAGTGTAAATGTAAGGAGTAGAAAGTACTGATAACGGAGTGTAAATGTAAGGAGTAGAAAGTACTGATAATGGAGTGTAAATGTAAGGAGTAGAAAGTACTGATAATGGAGTGTAAATGTAAGGAGTAGAAAGTTCTGATAATGGAGTGTAAATGTAAGGAGTAGAAAGTACTGATAATGGAGTGTAAATGTAAGGAGTAGAAAGTACTGATAACGGAGTGTAAATGTAGGGAGTAGAAAGTACTGATAATGGAGTGTAAATGTAAGGAGTAGAAAGTACTGATAATGGAGTGTAAATGTAAGGAGTAGAAAGTACTGATAATGGAGTGTAAATGTAAGGAGTAGAAAGTACAGATAATGGAGTGTAAATGTAAGGAGTAGAAAGTACTGATAATGGAGTGTAAATGTAAGGAGTAGAAAGTACTGATAATGGAGTGTAAATGTAAGGAGTAGAAAGTTCTGATAATGGAGTGTAAATGTAAGGAGTAGAAAGTACTGATAATGGAGTGTAAATGTAAGGAGTAGAAAGTACTGATAACGGAGTGTAAATGTAGGGAGTAGAAAGTACTGATAATGGAGTGTAAATGTAAGGAGTAGAAAGTACTGATAACGGAGTGTAAATGTAAGGAGTAGAAAGTACTGATAATGGAGTGTAAATGTAAGGAGTAGAAAGTACTGATAATGGAGTGTAAATGTAAGGAGTAGAAAGTTCTGATAATGGAGTGTAAATGTAAGGAGTAGAAAGTACTGATAATGGAGTGTAAATGTAAGGAGTAGAAAGTACTGATAACGGAGTGTAAATGTAGGGAGTAGAAAGTACTGATAATGGAGTGTAAATGTAAGGAGTAGAAAGTACTGATAATGGAGTGTAAATGTAAGGAGTAGAAAGTACTGATAATAGAGTGTAAATGTAAGGAGTAGAAAGGATTGATAATGGAGTGTAAATGTAAGGAGTAGAAAGTACAGATAATGGAGTGTAAATGTAAGGAGTAGAAAGTACAGATGATGGAGTTTAAATGTAAGGAGTAGAAAGTACAGATAATGGAGTGTAAATGTAAGGAGTAGAAAGTATTGATAAAGGAGTTTAAATGCAAGGACTAGAAAGTATTGATAATGGAGTGTAAATGTAAGGAGTAGAAAGTACTGATAATGGAGTGTAAATGTAAGGAGTAGAAAGTACTGATAATGGAGTGTAAATGTAAGGAGTAGAAAGTACAGATAATGGAGTGTAAATGTAAGGAGTAGAAAGTACTGATAATGGAGTGTAAATGTAAGTAGTAGAAAGTACTGATAATGGAGTGTAAATGTAAGGAGTAGAAAGTACTGATAATGGAGTGTAGATGTAAGGAGTAGAAAGTACTGATAATGGAGTGTAAATGTAAAGAGTAGAAAGTACTGATAATGTAGTGTAAATGTAAGGAGTAGAAAGTACTGATAATGGAGTGTAAATGTAAGGAGTAGAAAGTACTGATAATGTAGTGTAAATGTAAGGAGTAGAAAGTACTGATAATGGAGTGTAAATGTAAGGAGTAGAAAGTACTGATAATGTAGTGTAAATGTAAGGAGTAGAAAGTACTGATAATGGAGCGTAAATGTAAGGAGTAGAAAGTACTGATAATGGAGCGTAAACGTAAGGAGTAGAAAGTACTGATAATGGAGTTTAAATGTAAGGAGTAGAAAGTACTGATAATGTTGGGAGTGGTTCAGCAGCCAATGGACCATGGATGAAGGACTGTATCTTCACTGTCCACTCTTAAACATTGTCTCCATTTTTTGTCTTTGTCACCTGAACACAGCAGCTTGGACAAAGTTCTGGTTCCCTTGACTTGCATTGAAAGTCTCTAACTCTACCAGGTAGGTGCTTGAAATGAGGTGGCGGGACAGGGTAGACAGAGACGAGGGTCAGTAGGTGTAATGAGAAAATGCGAGCGAGCCCGTGTGCCGGACGGCTTCGTCTCCGAGCGTGTGGTCTGCCAGTATTGAGGATTAGATTGTTTACCCCTGCAGATGGGCGAGGGAAGCTGGCGGGATGCTGTAATTGTTGGTTTTTGTTTGTTTGTTGAGTTATTGTATTTGTCTGCCCCGAATGTGAGAGGTGTCACCGTCTGGATAGCAGCAGAAGAGAGCAGTGGTGAAGTCGAGGCGAGGCAGGCGCGATAGATGTCAGCGTTCCTGAATCTTTCACCAAGCGAACCTCGCCTGAAAGCTTCAAACAGCATGCTTGCTACACCACCTACCAATCCAATCACGCTCTGCTTTTTTATGTACATCAATAAAACAGGCCTGCTGTGAGAAAAAACGAAGATAGAAATCAATTCCGGAATCCATTAGAAGCCAGAGAATCCGAGACGCTCAATCTGAGAAACAGGAAAGTTTGTTGGATATTAATAGCACAGGAAGAAATCTATTCCGAATAACAGACTGGCTGTTCCTATAAAAGAGAAATAACCTGTACCGGCAAACTGACCTTCTCGCAGCTGAGAAGCAAAGTGTTTCTCCTGCAGTGGAGGGAGAGACGGATCAATTAGAACGATTTCCTACCAAGAATTACTTCTGTTACCACCAGTAAGAACACCAGATCTAATTAGAACAGATGTAAATAATCATACATACAATACAAAGTAACATGAATATGTTATTGTGAAAGAAGTAGATCAGATCTTGAGCTCCAGTTTGAAGAACAAAGTGTAGTTCCAGATTTCTCCTGGACGCCCCAGACATTGTATGAATGTGTTCAGTTCCTTCATTAGCAATCTTGATTTAGCTTAATGAAGTACTGAGCAGTCAAAGCAGGTATTAGATGAGATCTGTAAATAATACTGGGTTGTTTCCACAAAGAGAAGCTTGGAAAGGGTTAAATAAACACACTGACGTATGTAAAAGCACTACTTACTGTATTAATACTGTTTAAATATTTAAATAATAAAGTGTTTTACTGAGTGAATAGCTTGTTAAATGTAATAATGGCACCAAGTGCCTAAAACTTTTGCACAGAACTCTATATACCTTAAAACTAGGCTCATTCAACCAAATACCAGAGTGACAGAAACAAAAACAGTACTAGTATGTAAAAGCACTACTTACTCTATTGATACTGTTTAATATTTTAATAATAAAGTGGTTTGCTGAGTAAATAAAAGCTTTTTGTCTGGAAATAATATATTTTTATATATAATATTGTTCCCTAGGTACCTCAAACGTATGCACGGAAACAAGAAAGCTGTTTTACCTAACTTTAACCTCAGTATCCAATCCTAAACCTAACTTTAACCTCAGTATCCAATCCTAACCCTAACCTTAACCTCAGCATGCAAATCTAAATCTAACCTTAACCTCAGTATCCAAACCTAAACCTAACCTTAACCTCAGTATCCAAACCTAAACCTAACCCTAACCTTAACCTCAGTATCAATCCTAAACCTAACCTTAACCTCAGTATCCAAACCTAAACCTAACCCTAACCTTAACCTCAGTATCAATCCTAAACCTAACCTTAACCTCAGTATCCAATCCTAAACCTAACCTTAACCTCAGTATCCAAACCTAAACCTAACTTTAACCTCTGTATCCAAACCTAAACCTAACTTTAACCTCAGTATCCAAACCTAAACCTAACCTTAACCTCAGTATCCAAACCTAAACCTAACTTTAACCTCAGTATCCAAACCTAAACCTAACCTTAACCTCAGTATCCAAACCTAGAAACCCACGAGAAAACAACATCCCAGAAAAGTGTCCCTGTACCAAAACTGTTATGTCCTGTGCTGATGAGGACATGTGGTCCCCGCAGTACTGTACCCCTCTGATCAGTACTGTATACCTCTGATCAGTACTGTACACCTCTGAGCAGTACTGTACACCTCTGATCAGTACTGTATACCTCTGAGCAGTACTGTACACCTCTGATCAGTACTGTATACCTCTGAGCAGTACTGTACACCTCTGATCAGTACTGTACACCTCTGATCAGTACTGTACACCTCTGAGTAGTACTGTACACCTCTGAGCAGTACTGTACACCTCTGATCAGTACTGTATACCTCTGATCAGTACTGTACCCCTCTGATCAGTACTGTACACCTCTGAGCAGTACTGTACACCTCTGATCAGTACTGTACACCTCTGATCAGTACTGTATACCTCTGAGTAGTACTGTACACCTCTGATCAGTACTGTACACCTCTGATCAGTACTGTATACCTCTGAGCAGTACTGTACACCTCTGATCAGTACTGTATACCTCTGATCAGTACTGTACACCTCTGATCAGTACTGTATACCTCTGATCAGTACTGTACACCTCTGATCAGTACTGTACACCTCTGAACAGTACTGTACACCTCTTTAACATCCGTTGTTGGGGTGATGCTGTTGGGAATAAGAGTGAACTGCTGATAGTGACAGAATGTTGAGAGAACAGAGGCTGGAGAGCTCAGCGTGTACGGTTCGAGTGAGTTAGACTGTTGCTGTTCATTTGCAGTCCGTCTGCTGCTGTGTCTTCTGTCACTTTGTCCCCTGCTAGTGTGAACAGACACTCAGCATGAGGGTGTTAAAACATTGCGGGTTATGCATTGAAAAAATAAAACATCTAAAAAAGACTGGAAGCTGTAGCAAAGACAAAGTTGGTAATATTGGAAAACTGGAATAATTTAAGATTAAATTTGTTTGTTTGTGTTTTCCTGAGTTTTCTTTTGCTGGTGTGAAAGAAAAGAAGAACTTGTGCGGAATGGTTTTGACTAGAAAGAAGAAAAATCAAGATGAGGTCTGTATGTATGGAAGTTTATTCAGCTCGTGTATGAAAATAACTCTCTCTCTGTCTCTCTCTCTCTGTCTCTCTCTCTCTCTCTCTCTCTTTCTCTCTATTCTCAGAATGTGACTGGAGCTGTAACTCCTGCCGTGGTCCACTCCGCAGTGATTGTCTGCAGTGTATGGAGGGCCACGTCCTGCAGAATGGCATATGTGCACCGACCTGCTCTCCTGGGTCCTACAGGGATGGGGAGCGATGCCTGAGTGAGTGTCAGAATCATCTCTATAGTATAACTTCAGCACGTGGTCTGTCTGAATGCATGGTTAGTATAGTGGTGTAGTGGTTAGTACGGTGGTGTAGTTGTTAGTACGGTGGTGTAGTGGTTAGTACGGTGGTGTAGTGGTTAGTACGGTGGTGTAGTAGTTAGTATAGTGGTGTAGTGGTTAGTATGGTGGTGTAGTAGTTAGTATGGTGGTGTAGTGGTTAGTATGGTGGTGTAGTGGTTAGTATGGTGGTGTAGTGGTTAGTATGGTGGTGTAGAGGTTAGTATGGTGGTGTAGTGGTTAGTATGGTGGTGTAGTAGTTAGTATGGTGGTGTAGTGGTTAGTATGGTGGTGTAGTGGTTAGTATGGTGGTGTAGTGGTTAGTATGGTGGTGTAGTGGTTAGTACGGTGGTGTAGTGGTTAGTACGGTGGTGTAGTAGTTAGTATGGTGGTGTAGTGGTTAGTATGGTGGTGTAGTAGTTAGTATGGTGGTGTAGTGGTTAGTATGGTGGTGTAGTGGTTAGTATGGTGGTGTAGTGGTTAGTATGGTGGTGTAGAGGTTAGTATGGTGGTGTAGTGGTTAGTATGGTGGTGTAGTGGTTAGTACGGTGGTGTAGTGGTTAGTATGGTGGTGTAGTGGTTAGTACGGTGGTGTAGTGGTTAGTATGGTGGTGTAGTGGTTAGTATGGTGGTGTAGTTGTTAGTACGGTGGTGTAGTGGTTAGTAAAATCAGCCCACCAACATATGTTCAGTGTCTGAAGCTTCTATAGTGTTGTACTGGATCTATCAGGCTGTGCAACACAGTTTGAAGCGAGATGCTGCTTCCATTGCTTGTAAGCTACATTAGCCTCGAAGCTCTGGTACAAAATCAAAGACGCAAACTTCAGAAATCGTGTCTTGGCTGATCGACTCTGTCTGGATGTTTCGCTGAATGGTTTCTTTAAAAGGATTTTGGGTTGATGCCTTTAATTACTAAACGAAGGCCACAGTGTCTGTACTGTACACTCCAGCTGCAGCGACCTTGCTTTGCCAAGTTTTAATGGCAAAGCAGCCGCTTGATGCCGATTGGCAGACAAGCTAATGATGTTTATATAGTTAAGTTGGCTCCTGGGTTCCGGTTTACTCAGCACTTAAAGACTAAGAGGCTGGAAGACAGTGATAGAGACTTACAGGCTGTGCTAAGGTGATTGACGTAGGGCTCAGGAATCATAATTGTGATTATCATTGAATAAAGCTTGAGCCAATGGGTTGATGTGACCTTAAGCGTTAAGCTTCTGTCTGGCATAGTAAACACTGCTGACGCGGCTAACTGAAGGGGGGTTAGTTTATAATAAAATGGGTCGTTCATTTGAGTTATTTTGGAAATTGCAAGATGTTTATCACCTAAGAAGTGTCAGTCCTGGGGCTCTGAAAAACCCAGCTTTTGTGTTTTCACCTTTCAGCCCCAAGTCTGAAAGCAATGCTAAAGGTAAAAGCTCATTAACCACTAGTCAATATGTTCTTTCATTGATTTATGGCTCTTATGCATGTGGACCTGTCCATGGTATAGGTCACCTTTGCCCGATGATGCTGGGATTGCATGGGAGATGGTTCTAGAAACATGGCTGTTGAGCTGCACTGGTTGAACACGCATACAGACATCATACAAACAGTTGTCTAGGTTACAGTGTAGCACATCCTCAGACCTCAACATCAGGCATTATGCAACACCTTTTCTGGTCGACACCGGATAGCAAAACATAAAAGTATAAAAGCATTACAGAAAGAACAAGGCAACTATATGCATCCCAGCAGAGAAGCCGAGAGAGGAAAAGACAGCATCTGTGATTAAGTAAGCAAGCAAGACTTTTGGAAGTGACCAGAGCCATGCAGGTGAAGCACTGGGCAGGAGGAGCTCCATGGTGGGCACAGCAGATGAAGCAACAGACCATACACTGACCACACAGGCAGGTAGACAGTGGTTAGCCTGGGCTGAGTGTGATGCAGTGTGTGCTGTGACACATTCCTGTTTGAAACATCATTTAAAATATTGGACTTGTGCCACAGTAGCCCTGCTTTTGGTGCAGATCAGCCTCCAGGGTCCTTGTGAGCCGATAAGTCTTGGGCTCCCAACACCCTGCGCCTGATAACTTGACTTAGATCATTTGGTCCTTGTCAAAGCCTTTCTGGTCTTTGAAGGTTTGATTAGTGGTATAAACTGGGCGGGAAGGTCTGATTTGTGGTATAAACTGGGCGGGAAGGTCTGATTTGTGGTATAAACTGGGCGGGAAGGTCTGATTTGTGGTATAAACTGGGCAGGAAGGTCTGATTTGTGGTATAAACTGGATGGGAAGGTCTGATTTGTGGTATAAACTGGGTGGAAAGGTTTGATTTGTGGTATAAACTGGACGAGAAGGTCTGATTTGTGGTATAAACTGGGCGGGAAGGTCTGATTTGTGGTATAAGCTGGGTGGGAAGGTTTGATTAGTGGTATAAACTGGGTGGGAAGGTCTGATTTGTGGTATAAACTGGGTGGGAAGGTCTGATTAGTGGTATAAACTGGGTGGGAAGGTCTGATTAGTGGTATAAACTGGGTGGGAAGGTCTGATTTGTGGTATAAACTGGGTGGGAAGGTCTGATTAGTGGTATAAACTGGGCAGGAAGATCTGATTTGTGGTATAAACTGGGTGGGAAGGCCTGATTTGTGGTATAAACTGGGTGGGAAGGTCTGATTAATGGTATAAACTGGGTGGGAAGGTCTGATTAGTGGTATAAACTGGGTGGGAAGGTCTGATTTGTGGTATAAACTGGGTGGGAAGGTTTGATTAGTGGTATAAACTGGGTGGGAAGGTCTGATTTGTGGTATAAACTGGGTGGGAAGGTTTGATTTGTGGTATAAACTGGGTGGGAAGGTTTGATTAGTGGCATAAATTGGGTGGGAAGGTCTGATTAGTGGTATAAACTGGGTGGGAAGGTCTGATTAGTGGTATAAACTGGGTGGGAAGGTCTGATTAATGGTATAAACTGGGTGGGAAGGTCTGATTAGTGGTATAAACTGGGTGGGAAGGTCTGATTTGTGGTATAAATTGGGTGGGAAGGTTTGATTTGTGGTATAAACTGGGTGGGAAGGTCTGATTAGTGGTATAAACTGGGCAGGAAGGTCTGATTAGTGGTATAAACTGGGCGGGAAGGTTTGATTAGTGGTATAAACTGGACGGGAAGGTTTGATTAGTGGTATAAACTGGACGGGAAGGTTTGATTTGTGGTATAAACTGGGTGGGAAGGTCTGATTAGTGGTATAAACTGGGCGGGAAGGTTTGATTAGTGGTATAAACTGGGTGGGAAGGTTTGATTTGTGGTATAAACTGGGTGGGAAGGTCTGATTTGTGGTATAAACTGGGTGGGAAGGTCTGATTAGTGGTATAAACTGGGTGGGAAGGTCTGATTTGTGGTATAAACTGGGTGGGAAGGTCTGATTTGTGGTATAAACTGGGTGGGAAGGTCTGATTTGTGGTATAAACTGGATGGGAAGGTCTGATTTGTGGTATAAACTGGGCGGGAAGGTCTGATTAGTGGTATAAACTGGGTGGGAAGGTCTGATTAGTGGCATAAATTGGGTGGGAAGGTCTGATTAGTGGCATAAATTGGGTGGGAAGGTCTGATTTGTGGTATAAACTGGGTGGGAAGGTTTGATTAGTGGCATAAATTGGGTGGGAAGGTCTGATTAGTGGTATAAACTGGGTGGGCAGGTCTGATTAGTGGTATAAACTGGGTGGGAAGGTCTGATTAGTGGTATAAACTGGGTGGGAAGGTCTGATTAGTGGTATAAACTGGGAGGGAAGGTCTGATTTGTGGTATAAACTGGGTGGGAAGGTCTGATTTGTGGTATAAACTGGGTGGGAAGGTCTGATTTGTGGTATAAACTGGATGGGAAGGTTTGATTAGTGGTATAAATTGGGTGGGAAGGTCTGATTTGTGGTATAAACTGGATGGGAAGGTCTGATTTGTGGTATAAACTGGGTGGGAAGGTTTGATTAGTGGTATAAACTGGACGCGAAGGTCTGATTAGTGGTATAAACTGGGCGGGAAGGTCTGATTAGTGGTATAAACTGGGCGGGAAGGTCTGATTAGTGGTATAAACTGGGTGGGAAGGTCTGATTAGTGGTATAAACTGGGCGGGAAGGTCTGATTTGTGGTATAAACTGGGCGGGAAGGTCTGATTAGTGGTATAAACTGGGCAGGAAGGTCTGATTAGTGGTATAAACTGGACGGGAAGGTTTGATTAGTGGTATAAACTGGACGGGAAGGTTTGATTAGTGGTATAAACTGGGTGGGAAGGTCTGATTTGTGGTATAAACTGGGTGGGAAGGTCTGATTTGTGGTATAAACTGGGTGGGAAGGTCTGATTAGTGGTATAAACTGGGTGGGAAGGTCTGATTTGTGGTATAAACTGGGTGGGAAGGTCTGATTAGTGGTATAAACTGGGTGGGAAGGTCTGATTAGTGGTATAAACTGGGTGGGAAGGTCTGATTTGTGGTATAAACTGGGCGGGAAGGTCTGATTAGTCGTATAAACTGGGCGGGAAGGTCTGATTTGTGGTATAAACTGGGCGGGAGGTTCTGATTTGTGGTATAATCTGGGTGGAAAGGTTTGATTAGTGATATAAACTGGACGAGAAGGTCTGATTTGTGGTATAAACTGGGTGGGAAGGTCTGATTAGTGGTATAAACTGGGCGGGAAGGTCTGATTTGTGCTATAAACTGGGTGGGAAGGTCTGATTAGTGGTATAAACTGGGCGGGAAGGTCTGATTTGTGCTATAAACTGGGTGGGAAGGTCTGATTTGTGGTATAAACTGGGATGAAAGGTCTGATTTGTGGTATAAACTGGGTGGGAAGGTCTGATTTGTGATATAAACTGGACGGAAAGGTCTGATTTGGGGTCTCTCTTTCTCCTATAGAGTGTGATGACCACTGTGAGCGATGTGAGGGTCCTGGCCGATGTCTGCAGTGTCAGACCCCCTACGTCACCCTGAGGGGCCAGTGTGTGCAGGACTGCGGCAAACACCACTTCCTCGACTCCAGCAAGCAGCACTGCGCTGGTGGGCCGGTTTCTCAGTGTTAATTAGATTTTTAACCCCATGCGGTTCTAATAAACTCAAAGGCCAAACAGCAGGTGCTATTTAACGAGATCGGTTACACGAATTAAACTTTAAAGCAGACTAATTTTAATACCACAGATTTTTAATATAGACTGAATGATATGAATTGTTTTTGTTTTCCTTCCTTTAAGGCCGACTCGTTTAGTGCCCCGTATGCAGACTTTTTCAGAGGCAGATAGTTTTAAATGACCATGTGACTACTCTGCTTTCTTATTTTCCCCAGCTTGCCCTTCCGGGTGTGTGGAGTGTGTGAGTGCGGGAGAGTGTCAAGTGTGTGCTGAGAACACATTCCGGAAGAATGGAGGGTGCACTCCAGATTGTGGTTCTGGATTCTACGCGAACAGGAAGGCCAGAGAGTGTCAAGGTAGTGTGGAGTGTCGACAGAGTAGCATTTACATGTTTAGAATCAGTTTAGAAGGGCAATTCCTCCAATTTTTTCAAAATTTAGACGCTATTAAAGTCAAAAAGAGTGATTTGATGTGAAGTTCAGGGTAGAGAAGCTTTCAGATTGAGATTTCCGTACAGTGGCTGTGAATAGAACCAAAGCCTATGGCACAAATATCACCAATATATCACCAATATTATCAATATTCATTGTGCATATGCATAGCTTTTTATTTATAATTAAATTATTCTCAATTCTTTGGTCACAGCGAACAGCCACGCTCCATCTCTCCACATCAACGGCTCATTCCTGGTCCCTTTTGATGGAGTGACCCCATTGGACCCTGCCCTCCTGTCCGTCAAAGACTCCGACAGCCTATCAGAGAGCTTGGTGCTCCAGCTGCTGCAGCCACCCAGTAACGGACGGTTGATTGTGCTGGAGGTGGACAGAGAGAGAGCGCTGGGCAAGGACGACACGTTCTCCCTCACTCAGCTGAGGAACCGAGCCGTGCGCTTCATTCACACCGCTGACCAGAGCAAGTGAGTCGGCCTGCGAGGGTCTATAGAGGTCTATATCAATAGAGATGGAAGGATCGATCAGCTATGTATCGGTATCGGCCGATTTTTAATCAAAATATGTGATCGGTGATCGGCCGATATTTCTCCAATTTAGCCGATCCTGAGAGCCGATCGATGGCATTGAACAAATGATCTCTCTCTCTCTCTGTCTCTCTTCTCATGTACTTGCTTTCTCTTTCATTCCTCAGCCTCCCTTCTTGGCTCTCTCTGCTCTTCTCTGTCTTCCTATGTCTCCTTGCCATGCTTTCTACTTCTCTCTTCTCTCTCTCCCTTTCTCTGTCTCTTTGTTCTCACTCTCTGCTCTCTCTCTCTCTCTCTCTCTCTCTTTCTCCCTTTCTCTTTCTCTCTCTCCCTTTCTCTCGCTCTGCCCTGTCTCTTTCTCTCTCTCTCTCTCTCTCTCTCTCTCTTTCTCCCTTTCTCTTTCTCTCTCTCCCTTTCTCTCGCTCTGCCCTGTCTCTTTCTCTCTCTCTCTCTCTCTCTCTCTTTCTCCCTTTCTCTTTCTCTCTCTCCCTTTCTCTCGCTCTGCCCTGTCTCTTT